>JADRCD010062880.1:0-11619 GCA_019843815.1 Montemys delectorum | reverse complement strand
GGGTATCAGAACATCCTCATTCTTAGGTAGTCATGCTGGCTTTACAGCTGTGGTTTCCCAAGGATATAAACTCTATAACAATATTATGTTCCACTTATGCCAGAACATGCTGCCCTTTGCAATGCTCAAGTGAGCACTTTACATCTTTGGAGTTATATAATCCCATAATTTTGAAAATACCAATTTTAGGTTTGGAGGAGAGTGGTCCAGTAAATTAAGCATGCATTAGTCCCCACATCCTTTCCTGAGCTAGCTGACTCATGCTGTCTCCCAAGACTTAGCAACTGTGGATATTCTCTAGGTTGACATTTTGCTCTCACCTCAGAGAGACAAATAACCCATGTCTACTGGAAAACTAAGCAGGACTTTTGGATGGGAGGTTGAACATTTACTACTTTATTTTTCAGAAGTTAAAAGAGAAGTGAAACAATTTATATGAGGACAGCCTCCAGCTAGTAAAAGAGTGACATTTCAGCATTCCAACCATTTAAATATATTGGATATTTGCATCTGTTCTTCATTCTGAATAATTTTTGAAATCTCATCCAAGTTGTAGGTAGATCAGTATTTAGTTGGGTTTATGGCAGGATAATATTCCATTGTGCAAATATACTAAGCTTTTATTTTAGATTAATGTTGATGAATATTTTTTAAATTGGCTATTGCGAACAGTAAATTTTAACTGAAGAAATAACAATGAAACAAATATATAAAAATCCTATGTATGTTAGAGTTCATAATCCTGTGAAGGAAAGAGAGATATAGATAGGTAATGACCATAGAGTGTGACATGTATTATGATCAAAGCAAACACGGACTGGGGAACATGGAGGAAAGGAACAGAGAGGATCTTAGAACCATATGTTCCAAACATTGTACTCCAAAACATACATCAGAGGCAAAGTCCAGGAGGAGTCCATAGGTACTTATGAACCAATGTTCATTAGTTATAATTATTTATAGTAGTCATAATATGAAAACAATGTAAGAATTCATCAAATGAACTGACAAATAGATGTAGTATTATATAATAGTGTTCAGCCACAAAAATGAATTAAGTTCAGGTATGTGTTACAATATGGATAGAATTTAGAAACATTGTGTAAAAGAAATAAGTAAAGTGTGAAAGGATAAATATTGTCAGATTCCACTTCTATGAATTACCTATCCTAGGCAAATCTATGTAGCTATAAATACCACAGTTACCACAGACTAAGAGGAAAAGTGAGGGAGCATTGCCCAATCACTGCAGGATCTCTGGTTAGGCTGTTAAATGGTTTGGATGGTTTGTTTGTTTTTTCGAGACAGGATTTCTCTGTATAGCCCTGGCTGTCCTGGAACTCACTCTGTAGACCAGGCTGGCCTCAAACTTAGAAATCCGCCTGCCTCTGCCTCCCAAGTGCTGGGATTAAAGGCGTGCACCACCACTGCCCAGCGGATGTTTTTCTAATAGTGTAAACATAACCAATAGATCTGTATCTTAGGGCAGAGTTCCATCTTCAGCAGCATCAATAGTGTTAGTTGTAGCTCTTGTTTATAGAACCCTTTATCCACTGAAAAAGTTCCTGTTTACCATGATTTAGGTGCTTTCATTATGAAAGGGGTTTGGGTTTGCCACATGTTTCTCTTTTTGAAGAGAACAGTTGCCAGGATATTGACGTTATTCTAGGGGTTTGGCTGACTATTATTTCATTCCCTGTTATTCTCCAAAATATTCATTTATTTTTCTGAATGTACCAAATATTGTCAATAAATATAATAAATGGAAAAATGAAATATCAAGAACAAGTCTTCCTTCTATGAGTGTCAGCCCCCCAGGAGAGCCTTGGAGGCTGGAGAATCCTGAAGGAGAAAGACTGTGATATCTGTGAATGAGGCAAATTCAGTCCTAGTAAGGATTCTGGGGAAACCTGGTTAACTGTGAGTGAAAATAGAGAGCTATATCTTTTTTTATTAGATATTTTCTTTATTTATATTTCAAATGATATCTCCTTTCCCAGTTTCCCCTCCAGAAAAAAACAACAACAACAACAACCCCTCTTCCCTCCCACTGCTCACCAACCTACCCTCTCTCGATTCCTGGTCCTGGCATTCTCCTACACTGGGGCAGAGAACTTTCACAGGGCCAAGGGCCTCTCCTCCCATTGATAACAGACTAGACCATCCTCTACTATATATGCAGCTGGAGCCATTAGTCCCACCATGTGTACCCTTTGGTTGGTGGTTTAATATTAAAGGCTGACTTCTCTGTGAGCCTTCTAAGAAGGTGTGTTGGACCTTTTAGGTGTCCAGTGACAGGAACTGCATTCAGAGTGGACAGAGAGCACCCAGGCTTGTTGTAGTACCCCTCAGGTTCTTGGAAGGAATTAGGATCCTTGCTCCTGCTGTAGACTAGGTTGAAATGACCATCATTTGTTCCAATAGCAGATTTGATTCTGAATTAAACTGTAAAACCTACTATCCATTGGAAGACTTAGGGTGCTGTGTTTCTTTCCACTTTAGCTCAAGGCTACTTGGGGCCAAACATCCTGCTCTGAATCTGTGCTTGACTGTCTTGTCTCTGTTATAGACATTAACTTTGTAGATTCTCCAGGTTTCGATTGAAAGCTGTGGCCCTGAAAGGAACAGATGGTTAGGCAGCCGCTTAGAGTCAATTGATTATGATTAAAGCCTCAGAGATGAATGCAGGGCCCTGCAGATGGAAGGTTGTCACTTTGGATAATGCTCCTACTCCATCATTTCTGGATGACTCCTTGGATAGCTCTGGCAAGCAGGGATCCTGGAACTTGAGTCTAATTCCTCAATGTTTGTTGGAATGTTTTGGACCTTCATGCATAACAATTAGAGGGATTTCTCCATTCTATATGTACCCACAATTTTGACTGTCTTATGCTTTCTCTACATCTTATTAACTTTTTCTTGGACAATTGCAATAATCCCCAAGCGAGTCTCTATTTCCACTTTCAGCCTGTTTTCCACATAGAAGCCAGGCCAATTTTGTGTAAATGAAAAGTGACCATGTGTCACTGACTGCTCTCAAAACAACATCTGGGATCTAAGTAACTTTTTACTTTTAAGTGATTTCTTTCAGATATTTTGTTGCAGTTATAAAAAACTGATACATACATAGTTTAAAAATATTAAGTGTATGAAACTCAATTAAGGACACAGGGAATAATTCTTTTTATTTCTTCTCATTCATTGTTTCATCCATGTGCATAGTTCATAATTTGGTTTCTGTTACTATAAACTTAATTTGTCTCTTTTAGAATCCCACATACATGGAATAGTTTAATCTATATATTTTTCATCTGACTTATTTCATGACCATAATATTTTCATGCTCCCTTCACATTGTTGTAGACTATATAGATCATTAATATACATTTATTTATTAATTCACCTATTGATAGATTTTGTTTATTACTTTTCTAGTTTGTTGCTAATATGAATGATACTATTATGAAATTTCTGTGTATGTCTTTCTATGGTTATGAAGTTTAATTTCGTATGGGTTAATGGATCCACCCTGGTAAAATGCCTTTAACACATAGACCTTTATCTGATAGTGAATATCCAGGCCTTAGCAGATATAGATATTTTGGGTAACCTTGTAAAATTTAAAGTTGTTTCCCCATCCCTAGAGACCAGGCCATACTATGGCTGGGCAGAAATCAATTTATAATAAGGAACTTCCATTTTAGAGACTTTCCAGTGAGGCATTATATTTGCAGACAGTCACTACTAGCTCTGTCTGGCTTTCCAGATTAACCACACTGTACAAAGTGTCAAATTATGCCTTCTCACTGTTATAGCTAATGATTGGAGAGAAGCAGATTCCTCCAAATTTTAAAGCATTGTTTTTCCAGGTTGACTGTCAGGAGCCATAATGGGACAAGCTAATAACTAGCAGGTGATCATCCTGAAGTGGCCTGCTTCGGATTATTATATAATCTGCAACAGGTGTGCCCTTATTAAGCAAGGCTGTAAGGGACTCATTTTAGGAAAGATTCCTGCTATTAATATGCTTTTCCTGTTATTACTAAACATATATAACATTCACTAAGTAATAGCACACCCCTTTGGAGCAGATCTCTGCAGATCTACAAAGATGTACTGTCTTGTAGTGATGCTACATAGACAAATAGATGACTTAAGTCTTAATGATGATCCTATAAGAATTCCTAAAATTATATCTGTGGGACTGCTATTAGGTCCTTTTCTGATATCAAAACTACAATGAGAACTCTGCCAGTCTCCTGAGTGTCACCAGTTAATTGCTTTTACATGGTAACCAGACTTTCTCCTACTCAGAGCACATTCCAAGAGGTTGTAAAACAATTAACCAAAGGTCATAAAAAAGGGAACTACTGATTAGGAGCTAGGAAAGAAGATAAAATATTAACTTGGTTTATCTATACAAAACTTCACTTGTAACTTAGTTATGGTTTTAATCCTTGAGTGAACCTGTGGTGCTGAGACAGGTGATGGATGTTTAGCTAGATAATTACTCCTAATGGATATGCATGTAAACATTCTCTGTTGTAAACTTCTACTTCAGTTTATGATTTGATTTTTGTGTGAACTTGTGATGAACTTTGTAACATGTGATCATGTATTCTTAAAGATGTTTTAAGTGCCGAGGACAAAGAGAAGAGTTAGAACTGAACTGAGAAGAACTGAGATGAGAAGAACTGAGCTGAGGAGAAGTTTTCAGACAGAACACTTTTTAGACAGAGCTGAACTCAAGAAGAACTTAGAAGTACAGGCACAGCATTGGAAGAAAAGGCATTGAGAGTTAGAGCATTATTGTGATTTCGGAGCAGGAGGGGAGAGCGAGATTAGAAGGAGAATGCAGAGTGGACTAACTTAGAAACTATAGGTAACATAAAATACTAAGAGAGCAATGTGCAGGATGCAGAGGGAAAAAGGAAAAAAGACGATGCTGCAGAGAGCAGAAGGAGCAGGCAGGCTTCTCCTAACCATGCGACAGAACAGGTCCCATAGTAAGGACAAGGCAGGCTTAGTCTTATTAAAATCAACAAAGCTTTTTTCATATAAACATGGGTTTAATCCATTTAGCATTAAAAGGGTGGAAGCCTTTCTTTCTCTATATAATAAAGATTGGAGCTCCATTTTTTTTTCATTCAGAATGAGCGAGTTCTTTCTGCACCGGTGCTTGGTCTTTTGCTCCATATGCATATGTAAGTATGGATGTGTGTGTAAGTATGTAATTGTGAGAATGCATGCAAGCTGGACCCAGTTGGGTTTGAATGGAAATGTATAAATGAATAAATGAGCATGCATGAATCTGTATATGAACTTATGTGAGATTATGCATATTTACTTATGTAAAAGTTTTTTCCTTCTTTGAGTGTTATTCTCTTCTCCTGGTTCAATAGAAGTTTCTTGCTCCAAACTTCCCCCTAGCCCAACAAGCAAGAGGCATCTGGACAATAGGGAAAAGGCTCTAGCAATCAATCCTTTACTTAATCTCCTGCTGTTTTAGGATGGGGTGCCAGAAACTGCAGTTTCTAGCCTCAGAGGATCCCAGAAGGCAGGTCAGCTAACTTTTTATTATTCTACAGCAATCCTAAATTTCTCATAAGACAAAGTCTTAGCCCCACAGATGCTCTTCTCCTCTGCTGCCTCAAGAAGAAACAAGAAGAAACCTCCCTCCCCCTCGCCAGAGCTGGGCCCCAGGCAGTTGACCATGTGACATTCAAGTCTTGCATTTAGGCTTTTTTGTTTTGTTTTGTTTTTGCTTTTACTTTCTAGGTATATGCCATTCCATTTTCATTTTATTACCAGGTTGTATATTTTGTGAAAATTTTATTGCATTATATTGAACATATAGAATGATTTAAAGGAGTATTTTGCCCATATTCAGACAAACACAGATAATCTATGTATTTTAGTTGCAAATTTTTGTCAGAAGTTTTCTGAAATTTTTGGCTATAATTGTTTCCATTTTTGGCATGTTTATCCCTAAGTATTTTGTAGCTTTTGGAACTACTGTAGGAGGCATTTAAAAAGTTCAGTTCAGGGTTTTTTGTCATTATATAAACACACTTAATTTTCTCATTGATCTCATCTCCTGCAAACTCGCCGCATTAATTTTCTATGGCTGCTGGAATAAACTACCACAAGCTGTATAGTTTAAAATAACACAAATTTATGACTGGGTCGTTTTGGAAGCCACAATACAAAAGTAGTCTTTGTGGACTAAAACAAAGATGTCAATGGATCTGCATTCTTTCTGCAAGCATTGGAAAAGAACTTCTTTCCTTTTCTAGCTTGTAGTGGCTTCCTACATTATTTGACTCACAACCACATTTTCTATCTAAAAGCTAGCTGTATTGTATCTTCTGATCTTTCTTCCAGTGTCCCTCTTATCTTACTCTTATGATTAAAACTTGTCACTTAGGTGATTCAAGTAAAGTTTTCCTTCCTAAACATCCTTACTTCAATCATAACTCCCTCTTTCCATATAAAGTCACATATCCACAAGCTCTGTAGATTAGTATGGACCTCTTGACGAGATCAAAATAGTCTATCTATATCACATACAAAATTCAACTGTTAGTTTTAGATTATCTTTTAAAGACATTCTTACTTTATGTGTATGAGTATTTTTCCTTCATGTATATCTATGCACCATGTGGATGCTTGGTGTTCCTGGGGGTCAGAAGAGGGCATACGATCCTTTGTAACTGGAGTTTTGGTGGTTGTGAGCTACCACATAATTACTGGGAATAAAGCCAGGTTCTCTGCAAGAACAAAAAGAGTTCTTCACAACTGGGCTCTCCAGCCATCAGTTTTAGATTATTTTTAAGACACAGTCAGACTTTGCTATATAGCAATCATGCTGTGAATAATTTTCTTTTCCTTTTTCAATCACATCAATTTAATTCCTATCTTTTCCCTTCCTTTCTTTCTCTCTCCAGGAGTGGTTAGTCTGATGTTGTTATGGAGTTGCACTTCCTTGTTTTGTACTTTCAACCTTATATTGCTAGGACAAATGCCACTTGCTTGTGTTTTATAATCCTTTTAAGTATTGATAAATTTTAAATCTTATCTCCTCTATCTAATTAAAGTGTTATTTGTTCTACCTAGTTACTGTAGATCAGAATTAGATTAGTAATTTAAGATCTTTCTTTTACTTTAAAGATTATAACTACTAGTACATGTCAATTGTGCAAATAGGTTTTGCTGTGACATCTACATACACACACAGATATTATTTCCTATTTTTTTATTTATTCTTCTCTCATATACTATATCTTTTTTAAATTTTTTATTTAAATTTTTATTAGACATTTTCTTTATTTACATTTCAAATTTTATCCCCTTTCCTGGTTTCCCCTCCAAAAACCTCCTATCCCATCCCCCCTCACCCTGTTTCTATGAGGGTGTTGCCCCACCTACCCACTCCCACTTCCCTGTACTGGCATTCCCCTACACTGGGACATCCAGCCTTCATAGGACCAAGGGCCTCTCCTCCCATTGACGCTGGACAAGGCCATCCTCTGCTACATATGCAGCTGGAATCATGGGTCTCGCCCTGTGTACTCTTCAGTTGGTGGTTTAGTCCCTGAGAGTTCTGGGGGTACTGGTTGGTTGATATTTTTGTTCCTCCTCAGGGGCTGCAAACCCCTCAGCTCCTTCAGTCCTTTCTCTAGCTCCTCCATTGGGGTCCCTGTACTCAGTCCGATGGATGGCTGTGAACATTCACCTCTGTATTTGTCAGAGGAGACAGCTATATCAGGCTCTTGTCAGAAAGCACTTGTTGGCATCCACAATAGTGTCTGGATTTGATGATTGAATATGGGATGGATGCCCATGTGAGGCAGTTTCTGGATGGCCTTTACATCTTAATGGCAGCTTCCCCTTTCTCTTCTCCTGACAATCTCCATCCCACCTCCCTTTCTTCTAGATCTACATCCCTCTATTTCCCTTTAGGAAATGGCAGATCTCCAAGGAATATCAACAGAACACAGTATAACAAGATACAATAGGCCTAGGCACCTCCCCTTATAGTAAGGCTGGAAGAGGTAAACCAATAGGAGAAAAGAGGTCCCCAAAAGCAAGCAAAACACACTGTAGATCTAAGACTTCAGTGTAAAATCAGATACTCTAATGTAATAGATGGGAACATGAGGAATAGTCTTGAAAGCATTGGTACAGGAGACAACTTCCTGAACAGAACACTAACAGCATCAGCACTAAGACCAACAACTAATAAATGAGACCTTATGAAACTGAAAAGTTTCTATAAAGCAAATGACATTGTCAAAAGGACAAAATGGCAGCCTACAGAATAGGAAAGGATCTTCATCAAACCTACATCCCACTCCATATATATATCATATATATGTATATATACATATATACATATGATATATATGTGTATATATATGATATATATGTATATATCAAGATATGATATATATGGAGTATACATATATATATATATATATATATATATATGTATGTATACACATATACCCATCAAAATGGGAATGGCTGAGATCAAAAACTCAAGGTGCAGTACATTTTGGCAAGGATCTAGAGCAAGGGGAACACTTTTCCATTGCTGGCAGGAGTACAGACTTGTACAACCACTTTGGAAATCAATTTGATGATTTATATGTAAATTGAGACTAATTCTACCCCAAGATCCAGCTATATTGTTCCTGGGTATATACCCAAGATAATCTACCATCCCACAAGGACCCTTGCTCAACTATGTTCATAGGAACTTTATTTGTTAATAACCAGAAACTGCAAGCAACCCAGATGTTCCTCAACTGAAGAATGGATACAGAAAATGTGGTCATTTACACAATGTAATACTATTCAGCCATTAAAAATAAGGATATTGTGAATTTTGCAGGAAAATAGATAGAACTTGAGAATATCATCTTGAGTGAGGTAACCCAGACCCCCAAAAGGACATGCATAGTATGTATTCACTGATAAATGTATGCTAGCCATAAAATACAGGATACTCACACTACAATCCACGGGCATAAAGAAGCTAAATAACAAGAAGGGTTCAAGGGAGGGTGCTTGAATCTCACTCAGAAGGAGAAATAAAATAGTCATTGGAGCTTGATGGAGGGAGGGAACTGTGTGGGAAAGGGGATTGAGAGGGGAATATGAGATGGGGGATCAGGTGTAGGGATAGCCTGGGAGAGAGAGCTGGGAGGGTGAATGATTAGTGGCAGGGGCATCTCTAGGTCATGCCAGAGACCTGGAATGGGAGAGGCTCCAGGGAGTCTATGAGGGTACCTCTAACTGAGATTCCTAGCAGTGGGGGATATAGATACTGAAGTGGCCACCTCCTGTAGCCAGGCAGGATGAAGGGATAAGGACACCAACTTACCCATAAAAACTTCGACCCAAAGTTTGTCCTGCCTACAAGAAGTGCAGGGACAAAGATGGAACAAACACTGAGGGAATGGCTAATCAATAACTGAAACTAACACTATTAATGATACTTTCTTATGCTTGCAGAGAGGAGCCTAGTATAACTGTTCTCTGAGAGGATCTACCCAGGCATTGACTGAAATGATGAAGAGACCCACAGCCAAACATTAGATGGAGGTTGGAGAATCTTCTGGAAGAGTTAGGAGAAAGTTTGAAGGACCTGGAGGGGATAGGAATTCCACAAGACCAACTGAATCAACTAACCTTTCCCCTTTGTGATGGGCTATCCCTAAATCTGTTGGCTGCCTGTAGATCTTGTTTCCCTAACTGGGTTGCCTTGTCTGGCTTCAGTGGGAGAGAATGTACCTAGTCCTACAGTGACTTTATGTGCCAGCATGGGGTGGGTACCCGGGGGCAGGGTATCCCTTCTCAGAGGAGAAGGTGTGGAAGGTATGGGGCAGGGAGAGGCTGTGTGAGGTGGGGACTGGAAGTGGAGCTGTGATTAAATTGAATGAATAAATAAATAATTTAATTGAAAAATATTTTCCCAACCCTGGGAGGCAGAGACAGGCAGATTTCTGAGTTCGAGGCCAGCCTGGTCTACAGAGTGAGTTCCAGGACAGCCAGGGCTACACAGAGAAACCCTGTCTTGAAAAATAAACAAAAAAAGAAAGAAAAAAAGAAAAATATTTTCCCAATTTAAAAAAAAGGAGTTAGAGACAGCCCCCACTTACACTGTTAGGAGCCCCACAAAATCACCAAGCTACAATCTGTAATATACATGCAGATGTATATTACATCTTAGGTCAGACCCATACAGGCTAACTGATTTCAGTCTCTGTGAGCCCTTATTAGCCTTGGATTGTTGATTCTGTGAGCTCTGTTCTTGTGGTATCCTTGACCTCCTCTGACTCTTCTTATTTCTTGGGATTCTCTGAGTTCTGCCTAGTGTTTGGCTGTGGGTCTCTGTATCTGCTCCTATCAGTTGCTGGATGAAGCCTCTCTGGTATGGACGATCCTACACTGTAGTCTATGATTATAACAGATTATCATTAGGAATCATTTCATTGACTATTTCTTTCCAGTTGTGTTGGGTTCTATCTTGGGTCTCTAGTCTATCCAGATGCTGGTTCCTGGCCTTCCAGGTAGTATCAGAGGTGGCCTCCCTTTTATGGCATGAGTCTCTAGTTGGACCAATCATTGGCTGGCCACTCCCACAAGTTCTGAGTTTTAATCTAACATATATTACAGACAGAACAAATTTTAAGTGGAAGTCTTTTTGGCTGAGTTGGTGTTCCAATCCTTCCACTGGAAATCTTGCCTGGTTATAGGAGATGGCCAGTTTAGGCTGTGCACAACCTTTTGTTAGAGTCTTTACTATAGTTACCATAGTAGATTCCAGGAAGTTTCAATTGCACTAGGTTTCTTGTCCTTGAGATGCCTCCCAATTTCAGTAGTCTCTCCCTCCTTTCCTGATTCAACCTGATTCCTCCTGTTTCTACCCCCACACACCCACAGCCTACCTACATCTATTTCTGCTTCCCAGAGAGATCTGAGTATCCACCATGAACTCCATCCCCTTTGACTTAGCCTTTCTGGATCTACGAATAATAGCATGATTATCCTTTATTTTATAACTAAGATCCACATATAAGGGAGTGGTATCCACCTATATCATGCCTAAGACTAATAGGAATAGGAGAATTCCAAATCAAAGGCCAAGAAAATATTTTGAACAAATCCATAGAAGAAACTTTCCCCAAGCTAAAGAATGAGATGGCTATAAATGTACAAGAAGTCTATAGAACGCGAAATAGATTGGACCAGAAAATAAAATCGTCTTGTCACATAATAATCAAAATACTAAATGCACAGAACAAAGAAAGAATATTAAAATCTGTAAGGGGAAAAGTCCAAGTAACATATAAAGGCAGACCTATTAGAATTATACCTGGTTTCTCAACAGAGACTCTAAAAGTCAGAAAGACCTGGGCAAATGTCCTGTAGATCCTAAGAGACCACAGAAGCTTGCTCAGATTCCTATACATAGCAAAATCATTATAGATGGAGAAAACATGATATTCCAAGACAAAACCAAATTTAAACAATATTTATCCACAAATCCAGCCCAACAGAAGACAATAAAAGGAAAATTCCCACCCAAGGAAGTTAACTACATCTATGAAA
>JADRCD010062879.1:0-10469 GCA_019843815.1 Montemys delectorum | reverse complement strand
ACACACACACACACACACACACACACACACACACATGTGCACACACAAAGCCCTGACAAACTAATGTAGTATCCTAGGAAGCACAGTGCCCAGAAAACAGTACCATAATAGAAATTAACTGGGTGGTGGGGGTACACCTCTTTAATCCCCAAACTCAGGATACAAGCAGGTGTATCTCTGAATCTCTGAGTTCAGAAGCCTGCCTGATCTACAGAGTGAGATCCAGGACAGCCATGAGCTCTACACAGAAAAACACTGTCTCATAAACAACTAAATAAACATAGTAACAATGAATGAATGAATGAATGAATATAAAGAAAAAAAGAAATTAAATGAGATAATTGGACGATGACCTATCTGAAATGAACCTTTCAACAATTTAAAAAGCTGAAGCACACTAGGCATCTAAGACAACAAATGGAAGAAAAACAATTAAAACAGGGACCTGCTGGACATGGTAGTGTTGGTGATTAGAGCATTCAGGAAGCTGAGAAAGACATGAGCTGAGGCCAGGCTAGGCTACATAACAAGATCCTATCTCCAAAAATGGAGTGGGGGGTTGAAGACAGGGGTTGGGTGGAGAACTGAGTTGAACTATAGCATTATTTTGTGCTAAATGAATTCTCAAAAATAAAGAATATGCAGAGGCAGGCGGATTTCTGAGTTCGAGGCCAGCCTGGTCTACAGAGTGAGTTCCAGGACAGCCAGAGCTACACAGAGAAACCCTGTCTCAAAAAACCAAAAAATAAAAAAATAAAGAATACATCTAATACTTTACTAACACATGGTGGCTCCATGAGAAAGAATACTCATGGAGAAGAATTTTGTACTGGTATACAATAGAGAGAAGGAGAAAGAAAAAACTGGAGTTGATCCTAAAGCAGCAGCTGAAATCAACTAAAAGACTTGCTGACTCTCCAACTTTCATTGTAAGTGGGCAGAAGGCAAAGAGAACTTTGCCTTCTCATTGGAATGTGTTTCTCTATTGGTCTGAAAGTCTGAGTGCTGACCTTTAAAAGACAGTATAAGGTCTGTCCTCCCTTTAGCTGGTGGGCAGTTACACTGAATGGGCATAGACAATCAGTGGCTCTAAGGAGGCTCAGTATTCCACTGTACTTCTTATACATGCCTTAGGATATTTTGTGCAATAGATGAATTTTTACTCATTCAAAAGTTAAGTAAAACATAAGGAGATAAAAGACAGAGCATGTCAAGATGCCATATACCTTAATCCTAGCACTCTAGAAGAAGACAGGTGTCAGAAGTTCAAGGCTGGCCTGGACTACCATGTATATACAATAGTCAACTCACTAAATACAAATGATCCAGTGGAGGACTCTATGGTATGAGACAGAAGGAACTAAAATTCCTCAATCGTGAAAAGGCCACAGGCCATTTCAAGCCTATAAACAGGAAATGAACTTTTAAAGCTGACCATACTGATGTATGCACCTAAGATAACAGAACTGAGGAGGCTGAGGCAAGAGGATATAAACTTTACCAAGAGTCTTTCGAAGAGAGAAAGAAAGGAAAGAATGAGAGGAAAGCAGACAGGGACAAAGGAAGGGAAAGATCCTTTCACAGTCCATGGAACTGCTGTATTCACTTCAAAGGCCACAGTCACTGCCCTAATGAATATGGGTATTTTAGATCTCAAAGATCATCATTTTGCCAATGGAAAAGTGATAAAGTGCTCTTTAGAGCACTCTAAAATTTATGCTACTAGGGCTGAGGATATAATTCAGCTGTAGAGCACCACCTGCCACCTCCAAGACTCTAGGTTCACTTCCATACCACTAGAACCAAATCTCCTGACTTTCTTTTTCAAAGACCTTCTCACAGTTAAATATCCAATGCTACTTTTCCCCTGGGATGCTACACACACTGGGCAAGCAACTCTGAGCTACTGAGCTACATTTCCCAGCCTGTTTTCCTTTTCCTTTTGTTCTTATGTTTGTTTTTATTTTAAGACTCGGTCTCACTAAGCTATCCAGGTTGGACTCCATTTAATTCTGTATCCCAGACAGGCCTTGACTTGCAATCCTCCTGCCTCAGCCTCTGGACTATCTGGGATTACAGGCCCAACTTTCTGTGCTTGGCCAAATGCCATCATTTTATCCCAACATTAGTTACAAGGACACAAAAAGATAGTAATTTAGACTTCATCTTCTCTTTTATTTTTGACTTTGTTTTTAATAAAACAGGATTTCAAGGACCTCACTACGAAGCCCTGAATGCCCTGGAACTCACTATGTAGACCAAGCTAGCCGCAAATTCAGAGATCTATTTGCCTCTGCACCCATACCCAGCAACAATGAAAGTTTTTTTTAAAGTTTTACTTAGCTGGGCCTTGTCTGGTCCAAAGAAAATTCCAGATCCCAAACTCTAAAAGGCAGGAGAAATATCCAGAAATGAGCCCAAGCTGTACTATAGCAGGATTTCTGGCAGTTAGATAAAAGCCAGCATTCCTCAGAACGTCTCAAACTAGTTCAGATCTACCAAAAGGAGTCATTTCCCTTACCTCTGGTTGAAGAGACAAGTGGCTACATGTGGTGTCTATTAGTGTATCAAAGCCATGCTGGCCTCCAGGTTTCCTCAAGTACCTGTTAGACATTTGAAAATCAATGTCCTTCTCTCCTAGCCCTTCTCTCCCACTATCTAAACTCTCTCCAGCTACTCATTCTCTTTATGACTCTGCCATTCTCTTTCCTCAACCCCTCCTTCAATAATAACATTTTCTCTATTCTCTATTCCCTGCTATTCTACCCTCTCTTGAAGATAGACACATCCAGTCTGACAACTATGTTCAAGTCTCTCTGCTCTGGCCTCTGCTATTCTTTCTCTTATATCTACAATAAAAAACTTCCCCTTAGCCATACCATGGAGTGCTTGCTGCAAAAGCCTCACAACCTAAACTCAATCCCTGGAGCCAGAGTTTTGTTTTTGTTTTTTTTTTTAATCTTATGCACTAGATGATGGAGTCATGACTTTAATCCCAGCACTGGGGATGTGAAAGGAGATGTCCTGACTTCCAGGCCATAGCAGGTAAAGGCACTTATTTTTGCTGCAAAGCCTGGCCATCCATGTTTAATACTCAGACTAACGAAGCTGGATATGCTGTCTTATACATGTAGTCCTGGCACTCCTAGAGTTGAGATGAGATACAATGTTGAAAAGTAGAGAAGAACCTGGAGTACCCTGCAGGGCAAAAACAACTGAGATCCCGCCTCAGCCAAGTAGAAAAAAAGAACTCATGAAAGTTGTCTTGTAATTTCTACATGTGCACTTTGGAAGCCACACACTCTCACACTCACACACCAAGTTTAAAAACAATACAAAAAAAAAATTCTTGAAACAAAGGAGAAACTATTTTTAAACGAAAAAAGAGAAAACCCTCTTTGTACCAAAAGACTAATAGATTACATAAGATGTTACTCAATTGCCCTTCTTACTTTTTCAGTATTTCTGACATATTAGACTATGGCAGTATGTCATGGGAAGATGGTGGTGTGGTCATTTTACTAAACAGTACCACAATCATGTTCACAAAGTCAAAGCTATAACTTCTAATCATGCACTTCTTTCCACAGGAGGAGGGGCATGCTTCTAACAATACAATAGTCCCTCTTATGCATAGTTTTACTTCCCACTGTGAGTCAGTCTGAAAATATTAAATTGAGAATTCCGAAACAAGTAGTTTTTGAATTTTAACTGAACACTGTTCTGAATGGCACAATAAAATTCATGTCTTACTCTACTCTACAGGGGCATAATTCGTCCTTTAGTCCAAACTCCCACTGCCCTTCTGTCAGTCACTTAGCAAATAGCTCTCCACTCTCTTAGTACCTCAATGACTGAGTTTAAGTAAAATTAATTTTACTTAATAAGGTACTAATGGCAATTTTACTAAGGTATATTGTTATAACTATTATACTTTAAAATATTCTTTATTGTCTTTGTTGAGCCTATTTTATAAACTTTTATCACAGCTGTGTATATAGAAAAAAGCAATGCCAAGAAGTGTTAAAAACTAGTATTAATTTATACTAGGGATGTACAAAAATCTTTTATTTTGTGTGTAGGATTTTTTGAGACAAGGCTTCACTCACTCACTCTATGGCCCAGGCTAACCTGAAACTAATTATGTACCCCAGACCTGCCAAGAATTCATGGTGATCTTGTCTCAGCTTCTTCAGTGCTAGGATTGCAGGCATTAGCCACAACACCTACTGTACTCATGACTTATGTTTACTCATGTTTTAAAAACAAAAAATTAACACATTGACCTAGAGGTTCCTAAATTATCTTTTATCGTTACACTTAAAAAGCAAAGACTAGGGGGCTGGTGAGATGGTACCGACTACTCTTCCAAAGGTCCTGAGTTCAACCTGTAATGAGATGGAGTGAGCAGGGCCGACCCAAGCAACTATCTGTATAGCTACGAATGTACTTATACACAATAAATAAATAAATAAATAAATAAATAAATAAATAAATAAGGGGGAAAAAAGCTGAGCAGTGCAGGGAGGCAGAGGCAGGCGGATTTCTGAGTTCGGGGCCAGTCTGGTATACTGAGTGAGTTCCAGGACAGCCAGAGCTAAACATATGCACACTTCTAAATACTTAGGAATTATTTACCATGAAACTACAGTTTCAGTTCACAAAGAAACAGGATCAGAATTGGTGGTTTTTTATCCAAATTGCTCACCAAAATTGTAGCCTTACTGTATAACATGAATCCTGCTTATCTAGTATTACATGTGATTAGGTTTTCCTTGCTGTTCTCAGAAGCTGACATTACTTGTAAATGGGCATGCCCACGAGAGACATCAATCCCATACTACATACTCCACTCAAATACAAAAGATTCTGTAAAGGATTTGTCAGTCTATACACAACTAAATTTGGGAGTGAGTAAAGGCTACCAAAAGAAGGAGAGGGAAGAAGAGGGAGCAGATATGGGAGAGGGGAGAAGAGAAGAGGAGAAGTGAAAGCAATTTATGTGTCAGGCAACCTTTAACTTATTTTCAGGCCAGTTATTTGGTAACAAAGTCTTTATATGTAGCCCAAACTGACCCTATCTCGAAAAAAGGAAAAAAGAAAAAAGAAGAAAACAAAAAAACAAAAAACCCATGATGAGTGTTGACCTCTGGCCCTTACACACACACACACACACACATACACACACACACATACACACACACCACAAATAAAACAAAACTGGTAAAATGGTTTAACCAAGGGAGGGTGGATACTTGGTATTTTCCTCTATCAGTAACAAGAAAGGCTGCCTTTTGGGAACCTGAACTAGGAGGACAGCAAGTTCCAAGATAGACTGAATCCCGAGTGAAATCCTGTTGGAGAAGGAAGGAGAGTCAAAGAAAGGAGAAAAACTCTCTTCTGATACTTCTACCTTTCTTGTTTTGTTTTTGTTTTTGAGACAGTGTTTTTCTGTGTAGCACTGGCTGTCCTGGAACTTGCTCTGTAGACCACCCTGACCTCAAACTCAGAGGCCATCTTTACTGCCCCTGCCTCCCAAGTGCTAGGATTAAAGGTGTTTGCCACCACCACCAGATACTTCTACTTCATAGCAAGGGCTAGAAATATATTTTAAGAGTTGTAATCTGAAAGGTTTTAACGATATATGCCATAGCTTTTGTAATGTGATGGCACAGGTATTAAGATCAGTATTAGCATTAATAAAGCTGGAGTTCTGATCTGAAATGCCTCCTAGCAGCCCATAAACTAAAGGTTTTATCCCCAGCTCAAGGCCTCAAGAGAGGCATGGCAATGTAGGGGATATTGGGACCCAGCAAGGACCCTGTCTGCCTGCTTGCCTCCCACCCATTACAAAAAGAACAGGCCTCCTCTACCAGATACCCCTAGCATAATATGCTATGTCATCAAAAACCCAAAGAAACAGAGCCAGGTGACCTTGAAATGAAACATCTGAAATTATAAATAAAAATAAATATACTTATCTTAATTGATTAATCTCAGATATTGTCACAATGAGTTAACAAGCAGCAAAAAAGCAGGCAAGTAAGAATAAATAAGTACAAGGGAACAGAAGAAAGAGAGTAAAGAAACCTGATTTTTCCCTTAAACATGACAATTCAAAACAAACAAAAGTAAAATTTAACAGCAATCTTTAAGCATTCTACCCCAACAAGTAATGGACACCAAGCCTTGATCTAATATCCTTCT
The DNA here is from genome assembly GCA_019843815.1 of Montemys delectorum. Classification (NCBI taxonomy): domain Eukaryota; kingdom Metazoa; phylum Chordata; class Mammalia; order Rodentia; family Muridae; genus Montemys; species Montemys delectorum. The sequence continues at coordinate 4,262 of JADRCD010062879.1, read as the reverse complement.
CTGACAAAGGACCCTGCACTCACTGTAGGTGCGACGACTAATTTAGCAGGAAATACTAAAAAGAAAATCTGAGAAGGTATCTCAAAACATAGCTGACTTTATAACGACCAAAGCTGCATGAGAGCAACAAAATAAAAAGCAGTATTGGATCATAGGCCAGAGTTTAAAACCAGTACTTCTGAGGAGCAGCAACCTCCACCTGCAGAGTAAACCATGAAAGGGAGAGAGAAACCCAATAAAATTCACCTAAGCCAGGAGATCAAAATTAGCACCAACAGTATTAAGTCAAGTTGATACCATGGACTTTGATCCAAAGTAGTAAATGTCACAGAGCTCTCCATCTTCCTCTTAAAGACCATAACCCCATCCTAATGAGAAATGGAAAGACAACTCAACTGAAGAACTGTTATACAGTGTCAGCACTCCTGAACACCTTGACAACCTAGCAAACAATGAATTTAAGACATGGTCATAGCCAAGAAAATCTAACTAGAGTCTTTAACAGGAAAAGATGTAAGACTGATGGAAGCCGGCCGGGCGGTGGTGGTGCTCGCCTTTGATCCCAGCACTTGGGAGGCAGAGGCAGGCGGATTTCTGAGTTTGAGGCCAGACTGGTCTACAGAGTGAGTTCCAGGACAGCCAGGGCTAGACAGAGAAACCTTGTCTTGAAAAGGCTAAAAAAAAAAAAAAGAATGATGGAAGACTACACCAGAATGAGAAAGAAAATGACCCTGGTGTTTGTATGGGAAAAATATCTGGATATGGAAAGATCTAAAGAGGGAGGATGGGAGTGGGCTGTGGAGTACTGGACTGGGGAGGGAAACAACATAACTAGCAGCAAAGAACATGATATGCATGTGTGGGGCTGTCATAATGAAGACCACTGTTTTCTACTCTCTCAAAATTAATTAAAAATTGAAGAAGCCATAGTAAGTTATGGATGTTGATTACTAATATTGTATACATTAATTACAACAAATGTGCTAGACGAATATAGTACCAGGAGCATATTGGGACTCTCTACCATCTTCAGCTCTGTATGTCCTGTGTTGGTTTTCTGTTGCTATAATAAAACACTGACTAAAATCAACTTGGAAAGGATTTGCCTTAGTTTAGTTACAGTCCACCATAGAGAGAAAGCAGGGAGGAGCTCAAGGCTGGAACTTGGAGGCAGAGATCATGGACGAATGCTTGCTAGCTTACTCCCAAGGCATGCTTACTTATATACAACCCAGGACTACCAATCCTGGGATAGCTTGGCTCATATCAAGAAAATGCCTGCCAGACATGCCCACAGGCCAATATGATGAAGGCAATTTCTTAACTGAGGGTCCCTTTCCCCAGGTAATTCTAATCTGTAACAGGTTGGCAAAAACTAATGCAGCACATTATAATGTCAATGAATATGCTGAAACAAAAATAAAATCTTTAGATTGGCATATTTACAAAAAAATTTGATGTCATTGTAAATTACCTTTATTCATGAAACTAAAGATGGGTCAGAGCATTTAATGATTACATAAAACACTTAAATGGCTATTGATATTTCAGTATTTAACATTGTATAAGCATTAAAACAAACACAAAAACAGGGCCTTATTTACAAAAATTTTCTTAATAAGGAAATATTTCTCCACTATTTTTTCCCAGAGCAATATTCAGAAACAAATCTAGAAAAAGGGATAATTTATAACAAAGTCTTTTAATGTTCTAGTAACAAGCAGTATTTGTTTCCCACTTAAAAGATTATAGGTGGTCCTCCATTAAAGCTTCTCCCACTGTGGTACCCTCAGAAAACAATTATCCTGTTGCTTTCTGGAGGGGACAACAATGGTCAACTCTAACAGTTCTTTATTCATATTCACAGAAACAAAGCAAACATTCCTGACCAAATTACAAAACTTTAGCAAATACATTTGAACCAACCTTCGTTCTTATTTTGTAAATGAGAAAAGGAGACCTGCCCACATGGCACAGGGTAAGATCAACAACTGGAAGGTTTGAAGATTAAATTCAAAGTTATCCTTGTTAATATGATCTAGGCAGCATGGTCTATATAGCATACCACAAAAGCCAAGAAAGATGACATACACTTTATTATCAGCAGTTGGGGGGAAAAAGCCAGCCTGCTCTGTATAGTGAGATCCAGGCCAGTTGGGGCTACATAGTGAGATACTGTATAAAAAAAAAAATTTTTTTTTTTTGAGTACAATAAACAAAAAACAGGTGGTGACTGCACACACCTTTAACCCCAGCACTTGGGAGGCAGAGGCAGGGGAGTTAGTTGGAGGCCAGCCTGGTGGAGTGAGTTCCAGAACAGCCAAGGCTACACAGAGAAACACTGTCTTGAAAAAACCAAAGGAGAAAAGAGGACAGAAATTATTTCCACAAATTGTCTTCTGACCTACACACACACACTATGACTCACATATGCACGCACCACTCACACTCACACTCACACTCACACACACACACACACACACACACACACACAATAAGAGGGGAATAAGGTAGCATTACAATTCTCAAATTTTTATGCTAAGAATGCTTCAGAAGCATTGGTCCAGCTATACACTTAACTAGAAATGACAACAAACAAGCTCTCCTTTTACGAATTGCATTGGCTACCTCAGGTGGATTTTTGCCACATAATAACTACATTATGCTAGCCTACCTAGCAATATACAAACCTTGGCTAAGAATAACATCAATTCAATGGGGGTAGTGGTGGCACACCCCTTTAATCCCAGCACTTGGGAGGTGGATGGATTTCTGAGTTGGAGACCAACCTAGTCTACAGAGTGAGTTCTAGAACAATCAGGGCTACACAGATAAACCCCGTCTTAAAAACCCACAAAGAGAGCTGGGCAGTGGTGGCGCACGCCTTTAATCCCAGCACTTGGGAGGCAGAGGTAGGCGAATTTCTAAGTTGAAGGCCAGCCTGATCTACAGAATGAGTTCCAGGACAGCCAGAGCTAAACAGAGAAACCCTGTCTCAAAAATCTAAAATAAAAATCCCACGAAGAAAAAAAAAAAAAGTAACATTTAATTTACCATTTTACAGTATACAGTTTTTTGGTATCCAGTTTAAAAAAAAAAGCTGGATTTTATTTTTTTAATACTGTTTCTAAGTACGAGGTAGATAGACTCAGCAAGAAAATAAGGCACATACAAGATGCAGGGTGCGGACTTGTCAAAGGACTGTGCAGGCATTCCGTATTTCTCAACAGGTCCACACTGTCCTCGGCAGCACACAAACCTAAATGTAAACAAGCCACTCAGAACTCACTTAAGATGTGACAGCCTATGCCCAGGTCGCACCTTCAACTGAACCCCTTTCTATCATTCCAATCTTTCTACATGTGTACAGACCAGAGTACAGATGCTAAGCCAAGCACCTTTCACCTTCTTCTACATATCAGTAGTATTCTATTACACAGAAAACTCACCCTATTGCCCTAAACATAACCACAAAGTCAGGACTATTGTGTGCTTGGCCTATCAGACATAGCTTTGTTTTAACAAACAGAACACTGAACACTACTTAGAAAAGAATGATCTCACCCTACTAACTGGCCAACTTTATAAAAAAGCTTTTTGTTACAAGCTGTGATAACCCAGGAAACCAGATCTATTTTTACTCTAATGCAAGAAGAGGAAAAGTACTTGTAGGGGGGAAATAAAAACAATTTACATAGTGAAAGTTTTTAAATCACTTATTTTAAGAGTTTTCTCCTTTATTTGGTATCTGTCTACAACTGAATAAGACTTTCAGAGATGTTTGATGAAAAACAAAAACAAAAAATCTAAATTGTCCTCATATTCTATTCCAAATATTAAAAGATTCCAAGCTTTTTTAGTCTGATTGATATTTTCGTTTGATTTTGGTTTTAGAGGCAGGGTTTCTCTGTGTAGCCCTGGCTGTCCTACAACTCACTTTGTAGACCAGGCTGGCCTCTAACTCAGAGACCCACCTCCTGCCTCTCAAGTGCTAATATTAAAAGTGTGATCCAGCCCTTGCTCCCATCAGTCCCAGTCTCTGCTCTAAGACATTCAAAACCAAAATGAAGGAAAAGCACTATTTAAGAGTGACTGCCGCCAGGCGGTGGTGGCGCACGCCTTTAATCCCAGCACTTGGGAAGCAGAGACAGGAGGATTTCTGAGTTCAGGATTTCTGAGGCCAGCCTACAGAGTGAGTTCCAGGACAGCCAGGGCTACACAGAGAAACTCTGTCTCTGAAAAAAAAAAAAAAAAAAAAAAAA
>JADRCD010062851.1:0-10240 GCA_019843815.1 Montemys delectorum | reverse complement strand
CTCTCCCTCTCTCTCTCTCTCTCTCTCTCTCTCTCTCTCTCTCTCTCTCTGTCTCTCTCTGTGTGAGAGAAAGAAAGACAATTTCAAATATTTTCTTCAACATACTTTTAGGTTAAACAACTCAGCCTTCCCAAAGGTCTGGGCTCAAAGCTTACCCTGAATGGGTTTGTATGACCCTGTCAAAACCTTTCTATTTTCGAACTGGAGTTCATCACCAGTTAACACAGCTATGATCCTAGGACTTCATCCATAGTAGACACTGTTGACATTGGGCTTCAGGCTCCAGAGAGATAGTGAGGTGCTGAGGAGGGAATGGAGAACTGGTCCCAAGAATCAGGAGACAGGTGGAGTTTAGCCCTGAAACTAGAAGTGAGTGGCATATTGTGTAGCCCTTTGGTTATGGCCCACCACACCAACAGCGACAACAAGTGTCTGGATGAGCAATCATCCTAGCGTTGGCTTTCCAGCTATAAAATCTTAAGGTCCTGCTGAAACCCCCTCGTCCTGCCTCTAAGATCGTGTCTCTAGGAAACTGTCTAAGAGGAGGATGAGGTGAGCGTAGCTGTAGCCGACCGTTGGAGTCACGTGTCCTGGTAAGATTTAGCCCCTAAAGTGCCTTATCCTAGGAGATGTTAGGCGCAGTGCCACCCTCAGCCCTGGCTGGAAGCCCGCAGTGCGCCAGGCTGGCAGGGGGAGGAGACTCGAGCACTGCGGCTGAGGGTACAAGTGTTCGGGCTCTAGCGCCCAGCCTGATCGCAGACCCAGGGTCGAGGGTGCTCCAAGGACGCCCACTACCTTTGCAGTCTGAGCATCACTCACCGTCCAGTCATCGCGCTGTCCAGAGGCCACCAGCAAGAGAGTTCGCCAGCACCAGAATTGTGCCGGCTCCGACTCCAGAGCCCAGCATCTGCTGCAGGGATCCAGTCCTTCCCAGCTCACCCTAGACACACCTCTTCCCGCCCCCAAACACGCCTCTCTCCGCCCAGGGCACGCCCCTTCTCTCTGGTCAACCGCTTTTCCTATCAGCCCATCTCTTCCTTCCAGGGTGCTTGGTACTGATGCCCTTCAAGAAGACCCGAGCATTTGCTCCCTTGTTCGATCTTTACTGACACCACTAAGCGCTCCGCGCGCCACTTAAGTCCCCAGTCCTCGAAGGCACTCCGAAACGTACAGAGAAAGCAGTAGGACTGGGCTCCCAGGGGCCGGCGGTCTACAGGCGGAGACCCGGGAGCCTGGGTAATGCAGATACTTTGGTTTCAACAAAGACTTCTGCGCAGGCGCTTCAGCTACTACTGTGCGCATCCTAGGGAGGTGGAGTGTGTGTGTGCTTGCGCGCGAGAAGCCTGGGACATTTATTTATTGTTCAGGTGGCACCTGCAAGCCAAGTTGTGACTTCTCAGAAAGCTACATTAAGAAATCGGAGCTGGTGAATTAAAAAGGTTAGCTTCCTCTCTTGGTCGCTGTCTTCTGAGCAGATTAGCCAGTGCCGAGGCAGAGCCCCGTGCAGGGAAGCTGGGCGGCCGGCCTTGAGGCAAGGGAGCTTTGTTGGCTCCATTTTATTTCATGGTTCCTAGTCCTGACCCCAGGACCTCTTGCCTTCCTCAGCAAAGCAAGTCATCGGCTCACTCCCTGGTTTCTAACCCTCTTAGAGTCACGGGGCCACTTTAGAGTATGAAGTGAGTCTTCTAAAAGTGTAGGTACTCACTTGAAAACAGGCGGCATTAGAGTCATTGGACCCCAATTCAGCGCACTGTGCCAATTATGGCTGGTGAAGAGATGGCAAAGAGATTGTGCTCTGCACTTTACTTCCTGTGTCACAGACTGTCTACCTGCAGCGGGCTAAAGATGACCAGCCTGCAGTCCCTCTTCCAACTTAGCTTTTGCTTGTATTCTTAGAGAGTGATCCATTCTCTGCTACCTCGGGTTTCCGGTGGTTGGTGACCCGTTGTTGGAATACGTGTTTCTTTCCACAGCCCAAATGCTGGGCATCATCAGAACTGAGATCGTTATCTGGGAGCTTCTAAATGTTTTGACAAACTAAATGCACAAAATTCCCCTGTAACTCCCAACTTCTCCAATGCATCCCTGCGCAACTGAAGAAGTAAACAGCCTGTGGGGAGGGCGAGTCTCCCTGGGGCTCTCCAGCGTGAATCATGCTCTGTGCCCTGGTTCACCCAGTTTCCTCCCTCACCTGGCGTGAGGCATAGGCCTCAGGTGTCCTGAACCCTCCTTGTATGTTTGACATGCGCTGCTGGTCTGGTCTGCCATTGTTCCACAGCCCTTAGCAGCCTTGGTTAAATGCGTGTATTTCCTCTGGAGAACAAACTGCCTTTCCTGGAGACTCCAGTTCCTTAAGTAGGAGGGGCCACCCTGCTGCCCAGAATTGGCTGCCTCTTACTTACGGTGGGGTCTGTGCTTAGTGAGACAGCTTCGTCTTCTGTGAAGAACCAAAGGAAGGAAGGAGGGGTGGGAGAGGGAGAGACATTCGAGAGAAGCCCACCTATCAGGCACAGCGGCCTGCTAGTGATGGATGACAACTGCCTGTATTCCCACACTACACTCAATTCACAACAGGACTGGTACGGCTAGAACTGTAACAGGTAACTGGTAAAATATCGGGGTACAGCACACATCGTATGTTGTATTTTGCAGAAGTTCTGCTTTGCTTTCTATGCTTCAGCTGCGTGTATTAGATTGTGGCATAAAATGCATGCCACTGTGGGGGGGGGAATAAAAACTAGTTTCAGTCAATCTTGATGGTCTCCATCATGGCTTTCCTAGTTACTTTGAAGCTAGAAGTGGTCTTCACACTCACTTCTGGGCATCGAGAGAGGAGACAGAATTCAAGAAAGAAGAACTTGAGGGGAAGGTGGAGAAAACTTTAGTTTTCTAAGTAGAAAGAAGAGCTGCCTCCTTTGCCTTCTTGTCTCATGTGGATATAATAAACAATGTCTGGAGTGCTAGTGGCCAATTTGAGATCATAACACAGTATGTCCACATGATTTAAAGGTAGTGGATTATAAAGAAAAATAAAACCTTGGTCCTTATTGCTGTACTGTCTTCAGTAAGGTTTCACAAAAATGGTGGTATAATACGTGCGACACATGGCCAGTGTGACAACTCCTTCCCAGTTGATCTTGCCTCTTCAGTTTCCTCCCTTCCTGCCCTATTCTCCCTCCTGTCTGTTCTGGTCACAATGAACGTGGCTCTCAGCCTTTGCACTTGGTGTTCCTTTGTCCCTAGGTCTCTTCTCCAGACACTGCAAGGCTGACCCCTCACCTCCTTCAGGTCTTGACTCACTGTTTCTTCCAGATCTTCTTGGACCCTCAGTATGTCCCTCCCAATCCACAGATACCTGTCTCTGTGTCCCATGTCTTCATCTTGGGCTCCCCAATTGAGGAATGCCCTTCCCCCAGCTGCTGAGCACCTGGTGGCCATTGGGTTGTGTCGGGACCTAGTGTGTGCTCTTGGTTTGCTGTCACTTGGCAGATTCAGCACAGACATAGACTCTCGAAGTCCCAGCTCCATTCCAGGTAAGGTGTGGATAGTGTGAGACTGGGGTTCAACTTCTGGTGGCACTGTACTGGGGAGCACATTTTTACCCCTAGAGTTGAGTATTGAAGGACCCCTGCAGGTTTCAGGGGCCGCTTCACAGAAATCTGAAGTACCATAGCAAAGGGGGCATTAGGAATTTCTGCAAGGAGCTAGTGGGAGGCCCATTCTTACAGCTTTTGGCCATTGGGATATCTTTAGGAAGCGTCACAGTCCAGGGTGATTTTCAGGGTCTGTAACAAGGAGAATGGAAAAACTCTTGTCCCACTCTTTCAAGCAGGAGCCCAGAAGAGAGAATTTTGGCTTGATTTGCAAGTGGGGTTATTTAAGGTGCCCTGGTCCCGCTAAAGCTCACAGCATAGCCTGGGATGAGGCTCTCACCCAGGGCCTTCCCTGTTCTAGGCTGGCTCGAGGCATCTGGGCACCCGGTTCTGTTCTAAGGCAGCTGGGAAATCATCTTTGTTGCTCTGTTCAAGGTCTCATATGCGGAGATACAATTTGGATACATGAATTCTGAAACACTGGCGAATAGGTTTTCATATAAGTGATTTAAGACGAAAATCACTTTACTTTGTATTTCTTTCCCTGTGGGGGTTCCAGGACTTAGGTCATCAGTCTTAGGGACAGGTAGCTTTCCTGCTGAGCCATCTTATCTACCCACCCACCTTTTCTGAGACAGGGTCTCATATAGCTCAGGCTGGCCCGGAACTCACTATGACTGTGACGTAGCAGAGGACAGTCTTCTCACCTCTACCTCCCAGGTCCTGGGATGACAGGCGTACCATGCTTGGCTCTAAGAACCATTTTCAAGGCCGTTCCTTTAAAAGAATAAGTTGAGCAAGGCAGAGATGGCACAGGCTTTTAATTCCAGTCCTTGGGAGGGAGAGGAAGCAGAGGCAGGTGGGTCTCTGAGTTTGAAGCCAGCCTGATCTACAGAGTTGAGTTCTGGGATAGCCAAGGCTACACAGAGACCCTATCTCGAAAAACAAACAAACATCAAACAACAACAACAACAACAACAAAAGACTAAGTTGAATTTTTGAATTAAAATTAGTTATTGATTTCCCTTGTCCCTTGGCAGATGGCTTTGTGTGGTCCTTCTCAGCGTCTCTTGGAGTCCCCATCACACCTCCTTGCCAGTGCCCTTTGCTTGGGTGTGGTCCGTGAGTGAGGTCATTCTCTGAATGTGCAGGGGGTTTTGTGAGGGCTTGCTCTTGGATTTCAGGTAATTGCTCCAAAATTAGGCATCCTGCCTGTCTACCTCTTCTCTGTCAAATAGCTTTCAGCAACTCCATTTGTTAAAGTGCTAACAGTAACTCTGGGCTGATATGAGACCCTCAACCTGTATAGGCGCCTGGCTGGAAGTGATCAGGTATTTCCCAAATGGACATACATTCCAATGGCGTTCTCGCCACTGCCTTCTCGCTGACTTGAGCACGGCTTTCTTTTCTTTATGGCAGTGCTTTGGAACTGCCTTTGTACCCCGCGCAACGCAACTTCCTAATGCTAGCTAGTACTGGGTTTTCCCAGGAGCCTTTACCGGGTCACGTGGCCGGAAGTGCTGCTGAGAACAGAGAGAGCTGCCTGGGAGCCCTTCCTCCCTTTAGTTCTGGAGGATGAGGACAAAGGTGGAACCAACAGCTGTTCCCAAAACGTGTGGGAGGAAGGGCTGGCCTGAAGTCACCTTCGGAGAGCACCTTCATTAGCTGCCTGGTCTTCTCACCTTCTTATCTTGCTGATTCTGGAAATACAACACACTGAAAGAGAAGGTAACTTCATTCAAGAGTGCAAATTAGAGGGCTGAGGAGGGGAGGGATTGCCTTAGCTTTCCCAGGCTTGCCCTGCTTTCCAGACTCTTGCCCAACACCATCTGAGATCCCCACCCCCATCTTCCAAACCTCTACTTCACACTGGGCTTCACTGGGCAGCCACACTTCTGTCACCTTCACCCTCAGAGGGCGTGAGCTCCTGGAGAGCTCTGGAGTGGGGTGGGGGTGGGATGCGGGGACTGTTAAGTGCCCTTGTCTACACTGCTATTGCTGTGGATTGCTGCATCAAAAATAAATAAATAAAGAAAGAAGAAGAAGAAGAGGCAGACCGTTCGGCATGCATGGGTCCCCAGCGTGCTGCACTTCTACAGAATTCATCTCGGTGACAGCAGAAAGTGGCTTCATGTTGGTCCATATTGTTATTCCTTCTATAAAGCACTGGGCTCAGGGAGCCACAGCAAACAGTTGGAGGGTAGGAAGGATTACAGGAGGACACTATGATCTTCACAGAAATCATCAGAGGGCATTGTCCAGTTCCCAACCAAGAACCTGGGGTCGCCTGGGAGTCCTAGTTCCTGAGAATGGGGAGCCTCAGCCAGAGAGACACAGGAACCAGGATCTTCCCTCAAGCCAGGATGTGAAGCCGTCAAAGGAAGCCGAGACCTCCCAGAGGGAGAGACAAGGACCCTCAGGGAATACAGATCACTTGCATACACACAAGGGCCATCTGTCCAGCTACGGGTGTCTCTTAACAACAGAGAATCCCGGGGAATTCACCAAAATTAAAAGGCTTCTAAGGAATGCAAAACATTCCTAGGGCAGGGGCAGGCTGGCCTCCAGCCTGTGGCCTTGACATGAAGAAATAAAAGATGCTTCAGTTGAGTCGACCTCCTCTCTCTGACGCTTAAAGCCCACCCTCCAAGTTGCGACTGGATCCCCAAAGGCTTGTGTGTTAGGGGAAGGCAGAGCCATAGACTTGCTGGACTTCTGATGATCTCTCTCCATTTTGGAAGGGGTGCTGGCTTTACATCCCAGGAGGTCTCTCCCAGCAAAAAGGATAAACATTGTCATTTCAGCTGGGAGAGCAGAATGACCAGTAGTTCATTAGCATTCACCAGAGCAATAGTACAGATAAGACACATGTACAGCCAGGGGTCAGTGTCCTCCACATCTGACCAACTGGAGCTCAAACGTAAGCAGGAAAAGCAGTGCAACTGTATTAACATTATAGAATTTCCCGTTATTAGCCTCTATGCTTCACAGTGAGAATCACTTATACTGTGTTCACATTGTTTTATGGAATGACACCAGTCAGTGTATGGAAGCATACAGGAGACTTACATGGAAATACCACACCATTTCATTAAGGGCCTTGGGTATTAGCATCTTTGGGTATACATAGTGGACAGGAACCAGTGGCCCAAGAAAGATTATGGGCTGGCGAATGGAAGAGGCACAACCCCACAGGAGATTAAGACAACGGTTGATGTTGCAATCTGAAGTCTTCGCACAGTGACAGTGAGCTGGGAACTCACTGGTCAACTGCTGAGCAATATGGCTGACAGTGATGTGCTTGTGTCATAAAACCTCAAGCTTTCCTCTGGAGCTCACAAACGGGTCAAGTAAGGCTCACTCACACTGAGGAGGCCAGTCTTCTTAGTCAAGGGTTTATTGAGTAATATGTTAATCTCACTTAAAATACTTCCACCATAGCAACCAGACTGGCATTTGATCCAACAGCTGGGCCTCTGGGCCTGTAGGCCAGCCAAGCTGCTGCATGAAATTAGCCATCACACACAGTGATGGCCTATTCTGGCACGTGACCAGGAATCTAGTTGATTCATGTCCCCATGAGGAAAGGCTCACATGCAAAGTGTGAGCCTATAGCAGGCCTTCCAAGAGTGCTCGGGATGGAGCCATCCTTTCTTCCTTGTATCTCAGTTATGAGTCTCACTGTGTAGCTGAGGCTGGCCTTGAACTCACAACCAGGTAACCACAAGCAGCCGGAATTCCATGCTTTAACGTATGTATCCGTGCCATCTGTGGCAGTTCAGGGAACTTTTGTTCCTCCTCGGCTTTATGAGTTTATATTATGGATTGCCAAACATTTTCTGTGAGGGGGCAATGGATATTTTGAAGGTATTACAACTGCTCAAGCAAAAGTAATCATCAACCATAAGGAAATAAGTGGGTGTCGCTGTTTGACAATAAAACTTTATTTATAAAACAAGCAGAAAGCCCAACTCCATTTATTTTCCTCTCTGCCAAACCTGTGGAAGGACACATAAGCTGTACTGTGGCTTCCGAATCTTTTGGGTATAAAGAAACAGATAAAACAAAACAGAGAGGCGTTCATTATCTCACATAATGAAAAGCCCAGACAGCACCAATAGTTTTGAGCTTGGTTTATTCAGTGTCTCAAAATCGTCTTTAGGGACCGCAGTCTGTTTGCCGTCGGCCATCTTCAGCATTTTGGCCCAGCAACCCCTGCTGCTTGTCAAAGGCTTTTGAGCTTCCCGAGGACACATTCACATTTGGGGGAAGAGGGAGGGAAGGCCACAGCAACGTTCCTGTGGTGCTGAGGAAATCCTTGCAGAGGGTTTCTCTCAGTACCACTGGGCCAGAGCCAGGGATGGGGCCTCTCTGAGGCTGGGTGACTATACATCTGTCCGAGGGGCAGGTAGGTGCATAGGGAACTTCAGACTCTCCAGGTAGCAAAGACTCTTTTCACGGGAAGAAGCTCAACTGGAGATAATGGCCCCATGTTGTACTGAGCCAGCAGGTGACAAGGAGAGGAGAGAACTGGCTGGACAGACAGAAGGCTCAAAGGGTACTCTCTTTGCAGATCACCATGCCCATGAACCACAGCTCTAGGGAACTGAGAGCCTCCCTGCTAGAGAAAGGCAGTATGGGCATGGGGCACAGTGAGCTACCCATAACCACAGCATTAGGAACTGAAAATGGGTGGGGTGGGGGGTGGGGGGGTGGAAAAATGAGGAACAGCCCCTGAGGCAAAGGGGGTTGGGCTGGGGCTGGGGCTGGGGCTAGCCTACAAGTGCTGGAGCAGAAGAGGGTCTTGGAGACGCTGTTTGGATTGGTGTCTTCTGTCAATTTTACTAGAGATCCCAGGCATGGGAGGCTGCTCCTTACAGGCACTGGGCCAAGGAAGCCTTGCGGAGCCTAGGATTCTTATCCCAGATTTGGAGATGGCAGTAGAGAAGCCTGGGGTAGTTGTTACAACCCTTTCTGCCCATCAGAGGTGGGGGAGGGCCACTCCAAGCATGTGAGCACAAGGAGGCTCATTTGGCAGTAGGTGGAGGGCTCGCTCTGCCTGTTGGGGAGCGGGCTAACAGGGGCACATGGAAGCAGAACCACAGCGTGCCTGAACTCAGTCCCCTAAAGTGCCACACCTATGTTGAGGATTCTACAGACTGGGTAAATAGAACTCCATGGTTGCAGAGCTTGGGTGCCACAGAACTAGAGCTCAAATTATCCTGGGCTGGCTGAGGTCCACTTTTCGCTGATCTAGCTCTCACCTCTGAACCTGGCTTACCATCGTCACCTTTACTGTGAGAGCTGTTTCGTGTCTGTAGTCTACAAAGGTGAAAAGAGGTTTGTCAAGACCTATTCTGGGAGCTTTTCATGTCTGGGTCTACACAGGCTGGCCCTCTCAACCTCCCTGTTAACCATTTCCTGTCCTCTTCTTCATCCACTCTGTGATAAATGGGGCCACAGGTGACTTAAGTAGAAGAGGAAGTGTCTACTCGGGACTGAATGCTTGTATGTCCATCCACTACTCCTCCACACTCAAAGTCACCTGTTGAAGTCCTGGTCCCCAGTGGGACGGTGTTGGGATGGTGTTAGGAGGTAAGGAAAGTGACTGGGTTATTTATATGGAGCCTGCAGTAATGGGAACAGTGTCACGGTAAGAAGAGACACAAAATGATGACTTCTACCATGGAAGTTGTATGAATCAGAAAGCAGGCCCTCCCAGCAGCCCCTGACCATGCTGGAGTCCTGACCTGAGCTGTCAGAACAGCGAGGCACCAGTGTGTGCTGCTTAAGCCCGGTTTGCACTGTCTGTCTGTCTCTGCTGCCCAAGCCAGGCCAGGACATTAGGTCAAAGCTCTCCTGACTCAGAGATGAGGGGAGATAAGAACAATGTCTGTCCACCTGACACTGGTCACCGATGGCAGCCCACAGAAACAATTCCAGCAAGTCTGGCCTAGTAAGCCAGTGAGTTTATAGTTTATCAACTGGAAGATGGACTCACAGGCAGCCGTTCCACCAGAAAGCCCAGGTTAGTATCAGTGATGACTCTCAAAAGCTGCATCCCTGGGCTCCCTGCATAACCCTGAGCATCACTGCTTTCACAAGGAGAGGGACCTATGGATCCTGTAACTCTGGCTTTCTGGGTCTTCTAAGTTTCCTTAGCCTGTGGGTCTTAAGAGCTCCCATCCCCCAGCTAGAAGGGAGTGTTCCAGGGGAGACACTTCACAGCAGGAAGGCCTTCTGAGTGAGCTCTAGAGCCAAAAGCAGGTGAAAGGCACCCACAGGTGAAGTCTATAGCCAGCCCAGCCTTTGGTCTCCTGCTGGTGTTAGTATCGTTGTCTGGAGCCCAGTGGGGAAGATCAGCTGCAGGCTAATGTGCACGTGACTAAATTCTTCATGCTTTGGTTTCCCCATCCACAAGGTGGGATAGAAGCAGACCAGTACTTTTAGACCACAAGGACCAAAGGGGATGAAATGTCCTAAGCAGGGCACACACTCGGGGCTTGATTCTTGGTTACAGTCCCTGTTGATATGTTAGAACGGCGGGTCGCATCAGAACATACCACACTCTAGGCCCGAACAGTTCCACGTGTAAGAGGTTTAATTGAGAGGGAGAGAGGGGGCAGTAGCTCAGGAAGAGAGGAGGG
>JADRCD010062847.1:0-11949 GCA_019843815.1 Montemys delectorum | reverse complement strand
AAAAAAAAAAAAAAAAAAAAGGAAATCTGAGACTCTCTTTTAGCCTCCATAGGCACCCATATTAATGAAAAAACCTACACACAGGGACACAAAAGTAAAAGTAAGTTAACTGAAAACAGGCTTTAGTGGATTTAAAGTTTTCCACTGTGGTGTAAATTTGTGATCAGGAGTCAGGATCCAGCTGATGTGCATGTGCCAGACACTGGTTTTACTTTAAACTGCAGATGTAGTAATGGTTCTCCAGGAAGACTTTCAAAGCAAATTTAAAAATCTGAGAAATCCTTAACTACTTGTAATAGGAGGAAGACCCGTTAAACTATAAAACATGAAATATTGAAATGAATTCTTCATTCCTGGAGTATAAAGAACTAGTTTTTTATTGGTGAACTGCAGCAACGTTAAGAGTGCATGAGAGTGCCACACTTGAGAAATCAGCCAGCCAATGCTGTAGGCATTTAACATCCTCTGTCTTCTGATATTATCACTGAGCTCTTACAACAAGAAAATACTCACAGTAACATTCCAGCTCTTTGAACAAAATTCCAACCTGAATGGGAAACTATTTGCGTTGTTTACAGAGGGCTTAACTTTGTCTACATAGGACCATAATTTTCAACTGAGTTCAGTTTTGTTCCACAGAACATGTTTGGTGTTATTTGGCAGCATTTTCTACTGTTACTGGAATCTACTAAGCAGACATTGAGTCTGTGCTCAGCATCTAAGGGACTCCAAAGAAGTAAGTTCAGCATGCAGACAAGCACTCTCCATTCAGGAGGGAAGTGCTGAGGCTGAGAATAACCAATATAAAAAAAGCTTCTTCAGATTTGGCTGTGGTTCAGTGCATAATGTCCAGAAGATAAGTATTACACATATGCACAATCATGTACATTTAGAGATGTAATCAGATAAGTCATAGAAAATGGAAGTGTTCCTTAGAGCCGATTTCTGATTAAGTACAAAATTATACATCGAGAAACCAACATTCTCCGGGAAAACTTTTGGAAATTCTAGTTTAGAATCTGAGAATGAAACTTTCTAGTGTGTGGAATAGAGTAAAAAGATTAAAAGCTACTTAAAAATTACTGAGATAAAAACATGATACCCTATTGTATCACTTCAGATCTCAATGCTGAAATTGGACAAAGGCTACAGAAGAAGTTAGTACATAGAATTATTTATTAGATAATTTAAAAGATACATTGAAATTGAAAACATTTTCTCATCTATAAATATTATATAACACAGAAAAATATAAATTTACACTGACTTGATTATTGTGCATTGCATACATTCATTTCAGTATCAGATTATTCTTAATAAATGTGAAAACACAGTGTCTGAAAAGAACTAAATGGTAAAGATTATAACTAAAACTCTTATATGTACTATATATAGATTCTAAACAAAATACAAAGTATTGTGTACCATGTTTAAAACTAAAGTATAAGTATATATAAAATAGTAAAATAATATTTAACTATTTAATATTTACTTTTTAATATTTCATATTATTAAAATAGAATAAAATTTAATCTGTATCTAATAATGTATGCTTAAAAACTGTCCCTTGCATTTATCTAATGTCCTTATAACTCAAGTCTATAAAATCAATTGACATCACTGAACAGATTTCAGTGTATCTGAGATTCATTCAGACACAAATAGGAAAATAGAAATATATTCAATTTCTTTTAAATCTTGTTGTCCCAACAACACATTGGTACTACTTTTTAGTTTTATTCAAATTTTTGAAAATTTCAAGAATTATGTGAGTATTATGTGGATATCATTACTGTATTTCCTCTCATCTACATCCCCCCTTTTTTTTCAGAATCAATGGTAACTCAATTGCTGGGTGCATCAACTAGAATCCTAATCTTGTGAGCCATATTAATCTAAATCCTCTAAAGAATCTACAAGGATTCGCCATCTAAACTGGTAGCTATATCTTGTCCAATAAACTGTCCCTGTCAAAAAGCCCCTATCTCTCTCTCCTGCCTCCTCTCTTCCTCTGTCCAACCTGGAAGTCCCACCTACACTCCTGGTGATTAGTTTCTGTATTCATTAGGGGAAGGTTCACAAGAAGTCATGTGAGTATGTGACTCATTCTTTGTTCTGGACAACCCATCCTGGGAAAGTAGAAATAGCATCCACTCCTTAAGGTTGCACCAACTCTCAATCATATTCAGGACCTCTTCTTTTAACATTCAACACACACACATACACACACATACATCACCTACTGGCATATTTGCCATTATTCTTGTATACACATGTTTAGGGCTGACCACTTGATAATGAAGAATCTATCAAGGGCTCCTCCCTGGATAAGACTTATTCTTTTCTCAGCATCATTTGGTTGCACAAATATCTCCCTTTTGAGTTAAGCTCTTGTAATATTTCCTCCTGTATGTTGTTACATGATATGGTATTGTCATTATGCAGGTCTGAGCACTAAAAAAGAAAATCAAACAAACAAACAAAGAAAGGAAACAAAGCAAAACCTGTGTGGATGAAGGAAAAGTTCTAAAATCAAGAAATAAAAATGGCTGAAAAATACATTTCAAAGTGTTCACCAGCCTTAACAACAAGAGAATACATATTAAAACTACTTTGAGGTTTGTCTCATCCAATTTAAGAATGGCTAAGATCAAGAAAACAATTGATTACAAATGCTAACAAGTATGGAGCACAGGGGTGGTCTTAATTTACTGTTGTGCAGATTGTAAACTAATGCAGTATTACGAAAATCAGTGTATAGATTCTCAAAAACCTAGAGACTACTCTCCCACATGATACATATATAACACTCATTGGCATACACTCAAAGATCTCTAGTGTAGAGATACTTTGCTTAGTGATGTTCATTCCTGCTCAATTCCCAGTATTAAGCAATGGGAACAAACCATCATTAACAATTGACAACTAGTAAATGCAAATATGGTATGTTCGTAAAATAACATTATGTTCAGCTACTAAAAAAACAAAATAATGAAATTTGAATATAAATAGATGGAACTAAAAAATATACTGAATGAGGTAATGTAGACTCAGGACAAGAACCACATGTTTTATCTAATTTGTGGACTCTACCTCCAAAACTCATATATATATGCAGAAGGCAGGAATATGGTGAGGAGAGACGTTCTAGAGAGAAATATAGTAGGTCACAGGTTCTTTGAAGAGGGAGGGGAAACAGAGGGACCTCTGACAAGAGGGGAAGGGATGGGAAGGAAGTATAATTCACAGAGAAAATAAGGAAGAAGAAACAAAGAGCTCTAAGGATGTTTGAAAAATCCAAAGGAAAACATTATTTTATAAACTTATTTTACACATGCACACGTATGTATGCATTTATGTATGTATGTATGTATGTATGTATGCATGCATGCATGCTGACATCCAGTCTCAGCTTAGTCTGAGGTCCTGAGGAAGATTTGTTTGGAAGTAGCAGAAGAACAACTCGAAGTCAGTAATGATGCAAGATGACAGCTCTATGGTATGATCAATGTAGCTCTCTAGACAGCTCTCTGTGAAACACACGGGTTTTCTAAATAAAGTCTGAAAACATGATAGGAAAATTCTAAAAGAGCAGCTTTAGCTCTTTAGATAGCTTAGCTGTTGCTGACTAAAGCCCAATCTCTTATTTGCATATCAGTTCAGTCATTTACCTCAAGTTCTCTTTTGATTATTCCACAAATCATCATTTTATGACCTTAACTCCTTGATTTTTAGTAAAAGTCAGCAAGTAAATTTTTGTACACAGCAAGTCATATGCCATTTTCTGGGCACAGTGGTTGTGATTGCCAAATCTAGACATATAGGCTATTTTTATGTGAAACAGTTAACTTTCTGTTTTCCAACTGCTTTATTACATAAGCTTGGCTTTCCTGAAACTTGTTCAGTAGGCAGACCTTGAGCTCAGAGATCTGCCTGCCTTTGTAAACAGAAACAATAAACTTAGCTGGGTGGAATCCTGCCTTGAGATTGACACTCTTTCACTTCTGGTGCTCCTTTATAACTTGAACCATGAGCCTTGTTTTTGACTGTTCCTTTCCCTTTACTGACTCATTAGTACAACCATCTCTGTTTTTCAGATCTGAGAAGCCCATCATACAATTTGTATTATATTCTTATATTTTGCATTGTTGAGAAATCCTGTTTATATATTCATGAACTCATATTTTCAGTGTTCTCTCTAAAAGCCTTAAGGGCTCTCATGAAAGTCACTGCATTACTATTTTGTTGAAGAACATTAGACACCTCTGCCTCCTAGAATTGTGTTGTTTCTGATTATTATGGAGTCATTAACCTTGGGAGTGAGAACATTCTTCAATAATCTTGGAAAGAAGAACATTCCCTGAAGGAAGAATACGAAGTAAAATAAATATATTATTATACAAACAGCAACTATCAGCACTTGAGGAGACCCATGCCCTGCTGGCCCTGCTTCAGGGTGGGAACCCTATCATGGGTCCCTTTCCATGGTCATACTGTACATGACATATGTATATAGTATTTGACACTTGTTTTAATTTTTATTTGGCTTTTTTTTTGCTATGATGAAACACCATGAACAAATGAACCTGTGGAGAAAAGAGTTTATTTTGCAAACATTTCCATATCACTGTTCTTGATCAAAGGCAGTCAGGAGAGAAACTCAAGCAGGTCAGTAACCTGGAGGCATGAGCTGATGCAGAGACCATGGAATATTACTGCTTAGTATCATGCTCTTTATGGATTGCTTCCTCCATTCTTATAGAACACAAAGTCAGAAACCCATGAAGTTACTACCCCCAATAAATTGGGCTCTCTAACCTTAATTAAGGAAATGCACTAAAAGGTTGCTTACAGATTTATCACATGGAGGCCTTTTATTAAATTGGATTCCCTCTTCTCAAATGACTGTTGCTTGTGTTAAGGTGACCTAAATGACAGCTATCACATAATCAAGATAAATATTAGTATTTAAATGTAGTTATGTTATATAAGTGAAATGACAGTAGCTCAGAAAGCAATAAAGTATCAAGTAAAATCTATAGCCCTGGTATGGGAAATTTCCCCTTGAGTTGCTGGGTAGATGAGTTCAACATACTCTAGAAACAAAAGTTATTGCCATTATGATTGTTGATATTTCAGAACTTGAAGATAAGAGTCTGTTGATGAAAACTCCATAAACTTCTAATAGTGGATTTAGAAAAATTGACCAGAAGCCTCCTTTCAAAAGACTAGCTCTCATAGTATGAGAGGTAATATGTGAGCTGCCAAGGGAGAAAAAAAATCATCATTTCTACACATCCGTGATATCTATGAACCATAACAATGGCTAGACTAAAAATATATCCTCAATGCTGTATTAGTGGCATTTTTATCTTTGGGTAAACAATAGCTGTCTAGTTGGACTTAAAGCCTGTCCAGTAGGAAGGAAATCGGGTCTAGTACTATAAACCAAGCCAATTGCCTGAGGCTGAAGAGGTCATAGACTTGAGAGGAGAATCGATTACTGCCAGGTACCTAAATCAATATAATTTCTATTTTCTAAATACTTATTCCTATACCCACAGGTGAGTGTAATTCTCAACCCTCAGCAAAGAAAGTTCTTTTTGCAATGGATGGAGACTATTTCAGAGATTCATAATTAACCAAAGTGCAGAGAATTAGCAATTGCATTGGGTTTAATCCCAGATTATATCTCTGCAATGCAATCCATACATCTGAGTCTCAAGTAAAAAATCATGGAACAAGGGGTAGATAGATTATAAGAGCCAGAGGACCAGGATTCCTGCTTCTATAGAGAGTCTTCTATTCATGGCTGAGAAGCTATACCAGTGAAATTTCAGTAATATGGTTCCACTATTTGTTAAAAACAACCCATCTTGTCTAATGATGATATCACTGGACTCATTTGTATTTATAGAAGTGGTAAACAATTGATTAGAAAATATATTACAATCCAGAGACATATATTGTATATATCAAATGTGAATTCTTATAATTATTTTACAATGTAAATTTGAAAGAAAAAAATCAGTAAATACCACAGTGTACTCTAAGGGATAATGACATTGTAAATATTTTTGCAAAATAGGAAATAGTTATACTTCTAAAAATATGGCTGTCTTATGAAAGAGATACTGAATGTCATTCTGAAAATTCCCTTTGAATTAAAATGTGAATATATAAAAATAAGCTCAAGTTTTACCAAGAGGAAGACTAAATAGGGAATGCTATGTTATCATGTACCTGAATCAGTTTTGAAAGCAATGTTTCCTCTGAACCACTATGATACAGTCTGAATCTCAAACAACATTGAATTGTGTTTAGGGCTACTTATAATAGAAAATGATATATTGCTTATACTTATTAATATGATCTTCTTTGTTTTTATTAAATTCTTTAACTAGATATTAGATAATGGCTAAATGGAACATGCAAGTAACAATGTCACAATGAAAGCATATTAAAATTATATATTTTAAAAAAAAGTTTATTCCTTTTTATTGGATATTTTATTTATTTATATTTCAACTGTTATCCTCTTTCCTGGTTTCCCAGAACCCCCTAACCCATCCCTCCTCCTCCTGCTTCTATGAAGGTGTGCCCCCACCCATCCACCCACCCATTCCCTCCTCCCTGCCCTTGCATTCCCCTACACTAGGGCATCAAGCCTTGACAGGACCAAGGTGCTTTTTTCCCATTGATGTCCTACAAGGCTATCCTCTGCTACATATGTAGCTGAAGCCATGGGTCCCTCCATGTGTATTCCTTGGTTGGTGGTTTAGACCCTGGGAGCTCTGGTTGGTTGGTATTGTTGTTCTTCCTATGGGGTCGCAAACCTCTTCCTTTTTTAGCTCCTTTAGAACTGAAGGAGCTAAAACATATTTTAAAGATGTATTTTTTTTTCAATTTATGTTTTTTTGTTTCATGTGCATTCATGTTTTGTCTACATAAATGTCTGTATGAAGGTGTGAAATCCCCTGAAACTGTGGTTAACAGAAGTTATATGCTTTCATGTGGTTTCTGGAAATTGAACCTAGGGTCTCTGGAAGAGCACCCAGTGCTCTTAACCTTTGAACCATTTCTAGAGCCCTATGCTTATTTCTTTTTATTTTCCACATGTGTGTATGTATGTTTGTGCATCACATGCAAACAGTGCATACTGAGGCAAGAGAGAACATCAGATTCTCTAGGAAGAGTTACAGACAAATGTAAGCTGCAAGTAGGCTCTAGAAAATAAAATGAGTCTGAGTCCTCTGAATGAGCAAATTTTCTTTATTGATATTCCAACTCTCCAGCCCCAGTCAAAAGAGTTTTATGTAACAACTTCCTAAATAGAACACCACCAGCTCAGGCACTAAGATGAACAATTAATAAATAAGTGGGGTCACATGAACTGAAATGCTTCTGTAAGGCAAAGGACATTGTTAATAAGACAAAATGTCAGCCTACAGAATGGGATAATCTACTAAGATCATCGATTGATAATTGGGAACTCATAAATGGAAAAGCTTGTGAAAGGCAAGTGACACCTTCAATAGGACAAAATGGTAGCCTACATCCAACAGAGGGCTGATATCCAAAATATATAAAAAACTTTAAAAAATGAGATGCCAACAAACCAAATAACTTATTTTAAAAATTGGGTACAGATCTAAACAAAGAATTCTCAACAGATGAATCCTTAATAGCTAGGAAAGCCTTAAAGAAAGGTTCAACATCCTTAGTCATCAAAGAAATGCAAATAAAAAATTCTGAGAGTCCATCTTACATGCATTAGAATGGCTAAGATTAAAAACTCAATGACAGTTTATTGCTGGCAAGGATTGGAGGTAAAAAGAATCCTTCTCCTTTACTGGCAGGAGTACAAACTTGTACGACCACCTTAGAAATTAATTTGGGGACTTTTCAGAAAATTAGACATAGTTGTACCTCAAGACTCAGCTATATTACTCATTGGAATATACCCAAAATATCCTCCACCATACTATGAGGACATTTGATCATAGACATGTAAATAGAAGCTTTATTCATAATAACCAGATACTGGAAAAAACCTAGGTGTCTCACAATGGAAGAATAGATAAGGAAAATGTGGCACATGTACACAATGGTATATTACTCAGCTATTAAAAACAATTGTATCATAAAATTTTTAGGCAAATAGGTAGAAGTATAGTATATCCTAAGTGAGGTACCCCAGACTCAGAAGGCAAAAATGGTATGTATTTACTTATAAGTCATTTTTGACCATAAAGAACAGGATAATTATAGTACAATCCACAGATCCAAAAAAGCTAAGTAACAAGGAAGAAGCAAGGGAGGATGCTTGAATATCTATGAGAAGGGGAAATAAAATAAAAATCAGAAGTGAGTCCAAGGTGGGGATTGAACAGTTGGATTCAAGTCTGGGGTGGCCAGAGGGAGAGAGAACTAAAACAGTGGTGTGAAGTGGATGAGGTAGAAACCCAGAACTATGGAACCTCCCAGGAATCTATGAAGGTGATTCTATCTAAGACTACTAGCAATAGGTGATATGGAACCTGAAAGGCCCGCCTCCTATAACCAGGTAAAACTTCTAATGGAGGGATGGTAACACCAACCCTGCCACAAAACTTTCAGCCGACAATTTGCCCTGCCTACAAGATGGACAGGGATAAATATGGAGCAGAAATTAAAAGGAATGGCCAAACAATGCATGATCCAATTTGAGACACATGTCATGAGTAAGAGCCCATCACTAATAATAATATTCTGCTATACTTAAAGACAGGAGCCTAGCATAACTATTTCCTGAGAGGCTTTTCCTGAGAGCTGATGGAAACCAATGCAGAGATCCACAACTAAACATTAGGTGGAGTTCTGGTAATCTTGTGGAAGAGGGGAAGGAAGACTGGCAGGAGTAAGAAAGGTCAAGGACATCAGATGAAACCCTACATAATCAACTAATCTAGGTATATAGGTGCTCACACCAACCAGATAGCATGTATGGAACAGATTTATGCCCCCTACACATATGCAATAGATGTGTAGTGTGGTCTTCACGTGAGACTCCTAACACCAAGAGCCTCTGTCTCTGCTGCCTGCCTTTGAATCTCATTGCTCCAACTAGGCTACCTTGTCTGGCCTTGATAGGAGAAGCGCCTAGTTCTACTAAAACTTGATAAGCTAAAGGCTGATTGATATTCAGGAGGATATGGGAGGCCACTGATTCTTTGAAGAAAATGGAATAGAGGACAGGGAAAGGGAAGTTAATAGGATGGGACTGGCTCTAAGCATAAAGTAAATAAGTTAATTAATCCAAGCAATTTAATGGACATAAATATGTATATGGATTTGGGCTCATTAAGCATGAATAACCTAAGGAGTATTTAGTAACATAAATCAGTACTTTAGGCCCCAAATATGTCTTTTATATTTTACTATAGTACTTATATTTTTTGGCAGAAAAAATTATACTGAATAGCTGAGGTACAAAATCATAGTAATATCATGCTAATTGACAGTGTGTCTTGTATTAGCACATGTATACATATACAGCAATTTCCAGGTGCATTTCATGTCATTCAATATCTAGAAATTCCATTCTCCATTTGTCTTGTTCACTAAAAATCTCTATATTCATACTGTAACAATATTATTTTTTAACTGAATGGAGGAGTGGCTGCACAAACATGTTACAAATTAATTATAAATCTATTAATATTTTAATCACACTATAACTACTTTTTGTTACTGAAAAGTATGTTAGAGCAAAATTCTTTTGTGTTGCACTGTCTTTGTAATGTCATAATTTGATTTAGTTGGTTAATTCACTGTTTGCTCAATTATCTTTCAAATATGCAAGAAAATTTGTTAAGTTAATTCACATCTTTGGTGTTTTCAATACACAACTTTCAAGTGTATTATTTTCTTAACAATGTGATTTATGTTCTGTTAAAGATACTTTTGAAAAATATTGAATGTAACAAAATAGCTAGAATTAACTCATATTTCTACTGCAGTAGAATTCTTTAAATCAAATCATATGCAATCCATATCAATAAGGAAGAATATTTGGAAAGAATTAGCTCTTCATGTTAGGCATATGGCAGAAAAAAATTATCAAAACCACACATAAAATGTAACATTATTAAGAGACCAAATAAAACTACTACATGGCATATAAAATTTTTTGGAAGTACATGGAAAATATTGTAAAATAGTCACCCAACTCTTCAGCTATTTTTAGATACAACTTATTAAGATATCCAGGGTCTGAAGAAAAGCCTGAATGAGTAAGTGCTTGCTGTGGAAATGTAGGAAAATGAGGTCAGATCTCCAGTACCTATGAAACACTTGGGTCCAGTGGTGAATATCTTTGATCCCATGTTGATAACAGGAAAACGAAACAGATAGATCTCAGGAGTATGGTGTCCAGCCAACCTATTAGAAACAATCCATTCTAAGTTGAGGATTTGACTTTGTCTTAAAAAATAAGATGGAGAGCAAAAATGGAAAATATTCAAAGTCAAGTTCTGGCCTATACATGCATGCACATGTAAGCATACCTGCATATAGGGGTATACATGTTTGCATGTAATCATGCACATATGTATGCAAGTACATTTACCAATTTATTTATTTTACACATAAAAATATTTTAAGTTCTGAAATGTAAATTGTGGCATATTTAATGAGAACATGGATATATTTCTTTTTTTTTAAACTTTTATTGCATTATGATGAGAAAAATTACATGATTTCAATTTATCTGAATTTGTTAACATTTAAAAACATATTTTAAGTAAATAGAATTAAATCACATTCTTGTTTCCATTTTGTACCCTCACTCCTCCCAGAGGCCTCCTTCAATACCTACAATATCTTTTTGACATAGTCCTTAAAATTTATAAAATATTATAATACAAATAAGTATTATAAAAGTTGTTTGATATAAAACAGCAATCAGTTTAACAGTAGATGCTCGTCTACAGCAATAGTGAAAATACATTGTCCTCAATATAAATTTTAAATAACTCGAAACATATTAACTGTATACTTCAAAATAATACATCACTACTGGTATTTTCCTAAATGAACATAAATATATAAAGTCTTTTTGTTTGTTTTTATTTAGTAGAGTTTAAAATCTTGGCTCTTACTGTGGTACAAGCCCAAAATAAGAACAATTTTTAGGCATTGGATTTCATTGTAATAAGGCTATACTTCAATGATCCTCACATCGCCAAAGGGTATTACCTCCATCGTAGCTAAGCTGAGAGTTGATAGTTCTGCTGCACCAAGAAATGAGTTGTAGGCTCGATTTTTACATACAGACTTCATGCTATAGTCAAAGCTATTTGACTTGAGTGAGTGACTTTATTCTCAGCCCACAGAGAACAGGTTACATTCATTTAAGAAATGGTGTAGGTATTAATACGGTCTATCCATAAAGTCATTCACCAAGTGTTTCAATGAACAATGGTTCTGCATGGAAGGTGGTACAGACATTAGGTGAGGATAAGAATCTGGTTCATTGGCTGTGATAATTTGGAAAAGCATTCCTCTCAAAGAAAGAGTAACTTATAAAGTCCTCTTCTTCAAACTTGATACAAGAGTTACAAATGTCATGCAAAGTGTTCAGTCTCATTCTTTGCTGTTCTCTTATAAGCAACCTCCCTAGTTAATGATCTATGTTTCTTTTGGGTATATAAATACTTTTGAAATATATAAGCTGTTCTGAAAACCATAGTATATTGTAAAGACATGAAATAAACAATGCTACTAATAGAGAGGCTGAGATAGGAGAAGCAAGATTTCAAGACCCTTATGTTGTACACAGCAAGACACTGTCACAAACAAACAAGCTGAAAGTGCATATAGATTGTACAATGTTGGACCTATTTCTCCAATTAACAAATTAGAGAGAAACCATTGGATGACAATCAACAAATTTCTAATTCCTCATAT
>JADRCD010062841.1:0-11204 GCA_019843815.1 Montemys delectorum | reverse complement strand
CAATGAAAACCTTAAACCTGTATCAATATATAAATTCTGTACCAATGTAAGAAAATATAATTTCAATTCTGTATGAAAATATAAAGGTTGCTACTAATGTAAGATTATGGTTGTAAAAATGATAAATATAGTACCGGGCAGTGGTGGTGCACACCTTTAATTCCAGCACTTTGGAGGCAGAAGTAGCTAGATTTCTGAGTCCAAGGCCAACCTGGTCTACATAGTGAGTTCCAGGACACACTACACAGAGAAACTCTGTCTCAAAAAACCAAAACCAAAAAGAAAAAGGAAAAGAAAAGAAAAAAGAAAGAAAAAAAGAATAAATATAGTCATCCATACCCATATATCTAATTTCTTATAATATTATGCCCAATTTTTCTTTTCAACCCCCTTCCCTTTACCTAAGAAAGGATGGAAAAGAGGAAAGGAAAGATAGAAATCCCCAAATCTAAGCTCTATATTTAGTTTCCTCCCTCATATTTTTAAATTATGAGTATTTCCAAATTATCCCTTAAAATGACTACCTCTTTATAATTTATAAAATAACCATAGCCAGACATCCAAACCCAAGGAATCAGGATAATGACTCTCTATGATTTCTTCTTGTTGAATTAGGGTGATGAATTTTTTAAGGGGTAGGAAGGGGTACAAAAATTAGAAAATTGGTTAGACTTAAAGTTAACTTTGGAATTTGTTATCCAGTCTCTGCATGTTTAGAATGTTTAGGGATTAACTGAAGTCCTGACTAGAACCATCGGAAAGACTGGATGAACCAAGGTAATCAGGAATCAGTAGGCACTTTTAAAGCTGTTCTGGGAGCAAGTCTCTGGAAACAGCATCAGATGAGGCAAGGAGCGGGAACAGCAGACCATTTTAGTATCCCAGGGGATGAATCTTGTCAGAGCGATACTTTGGTGTTTCATTCTGTAATATATGAATCTTACAACCAAAAATGTAGTCTTAAAAAGATATTTATATGGATTGTATAAGGTGCACAGAATAGTTAAGAATGAATATTTGCTCCTTGTTTGAGCAGGTGAAAGACAACTGTCTTTTCTATGAATTAGTTTGGTCAATAATCAATTATAATAAATCTTTATTCATGCCATGTGAAGGATGGCATGATAAATTTTAAGGAATTCATAATCAATAAGATTTATTGGCTAATTTTAGCTGAAGTTTTGGCTAGATACATTTTTGTATCTAAGCCAGAGTTAGGGCTGTTGCCATGTGGAGGGGTCAACAAATTATGTAACCTGTTCTGTTTGATCTTCTCAAATTTTTCTTTCCTGTCTGTAGCCAAGATCTCCAGAGAGTCTTTGCCTATGATATCTAGTCCATATCACTTTGGAAGGGGTTCAAAGCCTTTCCTCCTTTCTAGTTAACACAAATACAGAGCTCTCTCCCCAAATAGCATGTTCTTGGTCCAGAAGCCTGGAATCAATTGGTTCAATTTAACAACCTCTTTTTTCTTAGGTACTGCTCCTCTCTGACCTCTCTCCCAGAGGATTAGTAATGTCATTAATACCATCAAACTTATAACCATCTTCATTTTGATAATTAAAACAACTCAAAGCAATTAAAACAATTTCAAACAATTATTATTATGTGTCTGTGCCTTTGTTTCCTACATTTGAGTTCAAAGACCTGGATTTCTTTATTTTTCTAAGTATAAATAATTACCACTGTTTCTTCTTTCTATCCTTAAGACAATACAAATGTTGCTTTATGCCTCCCTTCTAAGGAGATTAGTATCTGTGGCTATATACTTATATCCCTTTTCTCTTTATACAACTTAAACAATTACTACTATTTCTCCCTTCTATCCCTAAGACAATGCATTTTCCCTCTATTCCCTTCTTCTATGGAAATTAATATCTCTTTTAAACCCTTTAAAACCTTTATTACTTAAACACACACACAGCAATTACTACTAATTCTCCCTTCTATCATTAAAACAGAGCTTAAGAATTCCCTGGCAAAGTGTAAGGACTCAACACAGGTTAGCCTTTATCAGCATGTATCCCATCACACTGCATATACATTTTGATAGAAAAGCAACGGAAAGAAATTCATCCACTTTTGTTACTCAAGAGACTCCTATTTCCTAGAAAAGTCTAGAAATTTTAGTAACACCTGATATTTTGACTTTTTCTTTTTTTCTTTTTTTTCTTTTTTTTAACTTGTATTGCATTATGATGAAAAAAGTTACATTTCAATTTATCTGAATTTGTTAACATTTAAAAACATATTTTAAGTAAATAGAATTAAATCACATTCTTGTTTCTCTTTTGTACCCCCACTCCACCCAGAGACCCGCCTTCAATACCTACAATATCTTTTTTGTCATATTCCTTAAAATTTATAAAATATTATAACAATACAAATAAGTATTATAAAAGTTGTTTGATATAAATTTATTTCTTGGTGCAGCAGAACTATCAACTCTCAGCTTAGCCCGATGGAGGTAAAATCCTTTGGTGATGTGAGGGTCATTGAAGTACAGCCTTATTACAATGAAATCCAATGTCTAAAAATTGTTCTTATTTTGGGCTTGTACCACAGTAAGAGCCAAGATTTTAAACTCTACTAAATACAAAACAAGCAAAAAGACTTTATATATTTCTGTTCATTTAGGAAAATACCAGTAGTGATGTATTATTTTGAAGTATACAGTTAATATGTTTGGAGTTATTTAAAATTTATATTGAGAACAATGAATTTTCACTATTGCTGTAGACGAGCATCTACATAAGACTGTTAAATTGATTGTTGTTTTATTTTGACTTTTTCAATGGAGATTTGCTTTCACACACCTTCTTCATTCTTTGGTTGAGATCAATACAAGTACCTCAGTGGGAAGCACCAACCTGTGGCACCTATTGGTCATCGCCTCTCAGGTACAAACCATAGAGTTATATGGGTATCCAAAAATATGTTCATGTTATATGAGTACATGTGTGTGATATTGTTTGTGGAGGCCAGAGGTCAATCTCAGGTGTCACTCCTTAGGAGGAGTCACTGTTTTTCTAGATACCAGAGAGTCTCAGAGATGCCGCTGTAGTTGCTTTCCAAAGCTGGCACCTCAATTGTCTGCCACCATACACAGTCTTTCGCATGGGTACTTTGGGTTAAGTTGGTTAGGTGCTCATGTTTGGACTTTACTGGCTTAGCCATTGTTCCAGCCACCCCACCTCAATCTCACACACAAAGGAGCGTCACTGGCTTTGGACGATTGCTTAAGACTATAGAATGTCACTGAAAACTATACAGAAAGAGAAAAACAAAGGTAGGAACTTCTCTAGACACTCTTCTGCTTCATTATAAACGAGCAATTGTGTTTAAGTGATGTTGATGCAGTTGGATCTGATGGTGGGATTTAAACCCCTCAAATACTAAGAGATGCTCAGTATCCACAGTTCCCCTGTCCCCACCCATCACTTACTCTTCTCTTAGCTGATGACTTTGTGGGCTGTGAAGATTTCTTCTGAATTTTCAATTCTGCATGACAGACAAAGTTCTGTGGAAAATTGCATGCAACTTGTTATTCTCTTAAAAGGTTGTACAATTTCATTAGATCTAGAAAGTGTTCTTGGAATGTCACCAACTTGGCAGTGTTCTTCTGGCAAGAGTTCTTGGTCATAATAGTGTAAGATTGAGCTGAATTAAGGTGCTAAGCTTTCTATGGGAATGTTCCAAGTCTTTTCTGAAGCAGTAGCAAGAATGTTGACCAAGTTGAAATAGATAGCTGTGGGTACTGGAAGGTGAAAAAGCCTTCAGCTGTTTACCTAAATGCCAGATTATTTATATTAACAGGAGCTTGATAAATGGATTATTCAGACATAAGACACTTTTCAAATGCTCTGTATTGTTAATCAAAAGGATGACATTAGCACTTAGCTTTCAATTATAAAATTCCTGCTGACTATATGGCAATAACCCAAACTCTGATCTGTCTAATATTTGCTAAGCCTTAGAGCAGTGGTTTTCAGCTGGAAACAATTTTCACCCCAGATTGCACCCAGCCATGTCTAGAAACATTTCTACCAGAAACAGGTTGGACAGTGAGTCCCTAACTGTCACTTCTTTCTTTCCTCCCCCAAATCCTCCTTTATACTAGCACCCAGGCATCAGGGGACTAGTCCTTGGAGCATGCCTCCTTTCTCTTTCAGTGCAGCTAGAATCTCTCTGCTTGGGTCACAAACCCAGGATCAGGCAAGGAGGTGTAACTCCTGACTCAAACCCCTATTTCTAAGGCCCATCTTGCAGCGTCTGCTACTTTGAAATGCCCAACTCTTTACTTAGTGACATGGAATTTTAAATGTCTGATTGAAAGAATTTGTAACATATTGTTTTTCACACACTATTGTCTATTTAAAAATAAAATCATCTGGATAGATGGCTCAGCTTGGTGCTCTTGAAGCAGACCCCAGTTGGATTCCCAACACGCATATGAAGCAGCACACAATCACCTGTAATTCCAGCTACAGGAGATCTAAATGTCTTTTCCCACCTCTACAGGCACCATACATGGATAAACACACATACACACAAATAAAAATAAAGCAAATCGTTAAAAAGCTAAATAAGGATAAACCAGAGCTATTACAACAAAGCATCCTAATAAATACTGGTGGGTGGCATTTCCCTTAACGAACCACAGAGAGTAAACTGAGATAGGTCCTTTTTGCCCATGTGGTTTCTGACCGAGGTAATGGGCAGAGATGACAGCACCTTACACTTCCAAACCCTGTGTGGTCACTTTCTATAGTAATGTCCCTGTTCTCAGACTGCAGCCAGCACATGCTGATGTCTCTACTCACAAGCAAAACCACAAAGACTGCAGTGAAAGAAGACAGCTTTGTCTGTCTTATGAGAGGATATGAAATGTCAAAGAAATCAGCTACTAAGCAGATTCAGCAGCAGGCTTCCCTGGCCTATAACTTGACCTGATGGTGCAGTGCCTTATACAACAGCGATTAGTCTCAGATCACACCTTTGGAATCTCCCACTAGGTTTTTGGTAACATATCTACCCACACTCAAAGATTCCCAAGAGAACACAGAATCTAATAGTACATGGAAAATGTCCAAAGGGAAGGTAACTGCATGTCAGAAAGACAGTAAATCCCTTCATAATAATTCAGTCACTCAGTTTGTGGGGCTTGAGAATTAGAACCTATGAAAGGGAAATATAAAATGAATTACAAAAAGATTCAAATGTCATAATTATAACATTATAACAAGTAAGTCTATTTAAAATATGAAATTTCAGTACTAAAAAGCAAATATATATATGCATAGTTTTCTTAGATTTTGAGTCCCGGAAATGAGAAGAGGATGAAAAGAACAAACAAACAAAAAGAATGGCTCACAATATTTTAAATTTTGTAAAAACACGTGTATATGTTTTAATTTTAATTTATAACTACTGTTTGTATTGTAAAGGATTAAACAAATAAACTGAAGCTCACAGTAAGGTATTTTGTTAAAATATTTAATGCTTAAAGTAAGACAAAGGAGCTAAAACCATCCAGTGGAAAAAAAGACAGCATTTTCAACAAATGGTGCTGGCGCAACTGGCGGTTAGCCTGTAGAAAAATGCAAATCGACCCATTCCTATCTCCTTGCACAAAGCTCAAGTCCAAGTGGATCAAGGACCTCCATATAAAACCAGATACACTGAAACTAATAGAAAAGAAAGTGGGGAAGAGCCTCGAGCACATAGGCACAGGGGAAAATTTCCTGAACAGAACACCAATAGCTTATGCTCTAAGATCAAGAATTGACAAATGGGACCTCATAAAATTACAAAGCTTCTGTAAGGCAAAGGATACTGTCAATAGGACAAAACAGCAACCAACAAATTAGGAAAAGATCTTTACCAATTCTATATCTGTTAGAGGGCTAATATCCAATATATACAAAGAACTCAAGAAGTTAGACTCCAGAGAACCAAGTAACCCTATTAAAAAAGGGGTACAGAGCTAAACAAAGAATTCTCAACTGAGGAATACTGAGAAGCACCTAAAGAAATGTTCAACATCCTTAGTTATCAGGGAAATGCAAATAAAAACAACCCTGAGATTCCACCTCACACCAGTCAGAATGGCTAGGATAAAAAAACTCAAGTGACAGCAGATGCTGGAGAGGTTTTGGAGAAAGAGGAACACTCCTACATTGCTGGTGGGATTGCACACTGGTACAACCACTCTGGAAATCAGCTTGGTGGTTCCTCCGGAAACTGGACAGTACTACCAGAGAACCCAGCTATACCACTCCTGGGCATATACCCAGAAGATGCTCCAACATGTAATAAGGACACATGTTCCACTATGTTCATAGCAGCCTTATTTATAATAGCCAGAAACTGGAAAGAACCCAGATATCACTCAACAGAGGAATGGATACAGAAAATGTGGTACGTTTACACAATGGAGTACTACTCAGCTATTAAAAACAATGAATTTATGAAATTCTTAGGGAAATGGATGGATCTGGAGAATATCATCCTGAGTGAGTGTCTTAGTTAGGGTTTCCATTCCTGTACAAACATCATGACCAAGAAGCAAGTTGGGGAGGAAAGGGTTTATTTATCTTACTTCCACATTGCTGTTTATCACCAAAGGAAGTCAGGACTGGAAAGTCAGGAAGCAGGAGCTGATGCAGAGGCCATGGAGAGATGCTTCTTATTGGCTTGCTTCCCCTGCTTGTTCTGCCTGCTCTCTAGAACCCAAGACTTCCAGCCCAGGGATGGCACCACCCACAAGGGGCCCTACCCCCTTGGTCACTAATTGAGAAAATGCCCCACAGCTGGATCTCATGGAGGCACTTCCCCAACTGAGGCTCCCTTCTCTGTGATAACTCCAGCCTGTGTCAAGTTGGCACACAAAACCAACCAGTACAGTGAGGTAACTCAATCACAAAAGAACACACATGGTATGCACTCCCTGTAAGTGGATATTAGCCCAAAGCTCAGAATACCTAAAGTACAATCCACAAACCACAAGAAACTCAAGAAGAAGGAAGACCAAAGTGTGGATACTTCGTTCCTTCTTAAAAGGGGGAACAAAATACCCATGGAAGGAGTTGTAGAGACAAACTACAAACTATGGAGCAGAGACTGAAGGAAGGACAATCCAGAGACTGCTCCACCTTGGAATCCTTCCCATATTCAATCATCAAATCCAAACACTATTGTCGATGCCAGCAAGTGCTGCTGACAGTAGCCTAATATAGCTGTCTCCTGAGAGGCTCTGACAGTACCCAACTAATACAATGCCAGGGTCAGGAAGTGGGAGAGGGTGGGTTTGTGAGCAGAGGAAAGAGGGAGGGAACAGAGTTTTGTTGTTGTTGTTGTTGTCGTTGTTTTGGGGTGTTTTTGCTTATTTTATTTTATTTTATTTTACTTTATTTCTTTTTTTTCAGAGGGGAAACTGGGAAAGGAGATATCATACGACATGTAAATAAAGAAAATATCTAATAAAAATTTAAAAAAATTAAAATTAACCAGGAAAAATGAGTTTACTTATATACGAATCAAAATATCACTGTCATTTTATTAACTATTGAAATTAAGAGAAAATAAAATAAAAACTAATGTAGCTGAGACAGTATGCAAACTCTCAACCTGGAAGTCTATTTCAACCAGCAAGAATGAATGTTAAATAAAATATTTACATGTGAAAAAAACCATCTATAGCCCCAGCATATTAGACTAAAACAAATGCTAAAGATGTCACTGAATAAGTGAATAATACTGGTGATAATTTATCTTAATTTTCAACTTGATGAGATTTAGAATCACTATCTACCCACTTCGGGTGGCATCATCCATTGGCTATGGTCCTGGCCTATACAGAAAGAAGAAAGTGAACCCAACACTTGCATTCATCATTTCTGCTTCTTGATGCAGATGCAGTTTGAATCAAGCGTCTGCTGCCATGATGGTCTGTTAAAGAGACTTCCTGCCATGATGGACTGCCCTAGTTAAAGAAAAGTAGCTAAGACAATGTCCAACGGAAATTTAAATGCCACAAGAGAAGGAAGAGCAAATATTTGGTTAGAAAGATTTAAATTTATTGTACCTAAAATTTTAAAATAAAAATTATATGCATTGAGGGTTTTTTGTACATAAATAGGTACTACACATGTAAAAACTACCCCCTGAATGATGGAAGGAAATTGAAAGATCTCAGCATTGTTCTTAACAATACACTGGATGAGCTAAAGACATTCATTCTAATATCTAGAAAACTGTTGATGAAAGTTCAAGTATTTATATACTTAAAACATTGATTAGAGTAGAATTATAAAAACTTCTACCCATCTAATGAAAATATATAAAGAGAAGTAAATAAATACATAAGCAAAAATTAGTGACATGATCTATTTAAATTTCTATATCTATAATTAGCTTTAAATATTAAAAGATGAAGTACTGTTATGCAGAGGGGAAAAATTTTAAAGCATGGTGACTCAATTATGTTCAGAAAGTAAAAAGTTTGAAAATTATATAAAATATTGACAAAGTTGAACAGATTCTGCTAATATCAGATCAATAAAACTTTGTGCCAAAGAAGAAAAATTATAGAATATCAATCTTCCAGAAAATCTACAGCAAACTTAAGCACATCGAATCCCCAAATCAAAATCAAGAGAGGTATGGAAACTCAGTTCATAGCCGAGGATAACCAAAGGATACATTTTTCAGGAGGTAGACTCTGAGTATGTAGGAGTCACTGATACAAGAAGGGCTCTTGATCACAACATCCACAGAGGCTGGAGGAAAAAACGGATAGTGTGGAAGAAGCAGGGCTAAGATACAGCCTCAGCAGAGGCCCTGGGGACCAATTTTGAGCTGCAGAGATGCTCAGAGGTGTCCCAGAGAGGACAGGCCTTTGCTGTCCTGTACTGACCAGTTTCTGGGTGACCTGAGCCTGGGGAAGGGGCATGACTTTAGGGAAGGTGGCTCCCTTCAGCAAAGCCAATTCAAGAAGAGAAGTGGCAGCCAGGTGAGAAAGTTCTGTGGTCCTCAGAATATTTTGGTACTAAAATCAAATCTGCAGCACATCATTTGGGACAAGCTATATGTACACTTCTGTCTTTACAACAGACCCTGGGTGGACCAGAGTTGGAAATTCCATGGGAGGAAATTGTTCTGACTAAGGATAGCAGCCCATCTTGGAGAATGTCTTGTCATAAATCTATGGAATATGGTATTCAACTGCCAAGTTAAGTGGTGTCTGTATCTGGTAAGAAAAAACTCAAATCTCCAATCAATAATCAGAGAATCCTTGTTTAGCACAGAACAAAAAGCAAGAACAACTGGCTGTATCATTTAAATAGTCCGTGATACCAGGGCCTGATAACTCAATTTGTACAGCATGCAGTAGAGTCAGGTTTGTCTCACGTCTTCAAAGAGCCCTGTCAGTCATGTTACAGAGTAGTTAAATTAGTGCCTCCTGTTTGTTTGGCTTCCTGGCTTCCTCTTCTGTGTCTGTGGCTGTAATTAAAGCCAAATCGTGCTGCAACTTGACCTGGAGGGGCATTCAACACTCTGCTCCTTAAAGGATGAAATCAGCCATGCAGAAAAAGATAAAAACAGCTTTATCTCCCGGAGGCGGGGTTGAGCCCTGGCCACAGGACTTGTGAACATTTTCAGTCCATGCTCTTTCTCTCTTGGCTGCCGGCCCACAAGGCTTCACTGTTTACCTAACAGGGTTACAAGTGGGGACAGCCTTGCTGATGTGAGTAGACCGAATGAGCAGGTAATCGGGAAAGAGATTCAGAAAAAAAGGCGGGAAGAACGGTGCATCCACACAGGCAGAGCACCTTAAGAAAAAAGCTGTTCTTCGCAGGCGGTGTTTGTTTCTTTACTTGTCTGTTTCTGAGGCAGAGTCTCTCCGGGAGTCCAATCTGGCCTCCAGCTCTCAATCCTTCTGCCTCAGTCGGAGTGCTATGATATCAGGTGTGTCTTATGGTCCCAACCTGCTTCTTACAGAAATGTGATCACATCAAAACATGAGTAAACCTCATGGACGGACAGAACAAAACTCAAAACGGAGCTAGAGTATTGTTTTTGTGGTGTTTTGCTAACGGAAAGCCTTCCCTGCTGTTTGTCCAGTGCACGTTAATCTCCACAAAGCTCCTATTGAATTCCGAACCCTTACTAGGAGGTAAGCCTTTAGAAGTTAATTATGTCCCAAGGACAGAAGCCACAGCGCTGAAGAAAGTTCCCTTAAAAAAAAAAAGAAGAAGAAGAAGAAGAAGAAGAAGAAGAAGAAGAAGAAGAAGAAGCATCTTCTAGAACCTTTGTCCTTTCCCCTGAGAGATCTTTTGAGTTCAGGCTCCTTAGAGAACCAGACCTAAAGTTAAACGCAAGCTAACTAACAGGCCCACACCTAACACGAATTTCCAGGCTACCCCCAACAAAACCTGAGTCTAGCACCAGTTTCCAGGTTACTCTCCCAACAAATCTACACCTCCAGGTTACAAGCCCACCCCGGACACCTCACTTCCTAACAACCACCAATCAGGAGGAAAGCAGAGGTTAAGTTTATGGTTAATACCATACCAGTTATGTTAAAGGCCATAATGGTCCCCTAGTCAGATGTGTTCCAGGCTAGATACCCCCCTTCTTGCCTCTATAAATTCTTGCCTATAACTAGGCTTGAGCCCCCTCCCATTCTCCTGTGTCAGAGGTGGTGGTGTTGCCCAAGCTTGCGCTTGCATAAAGAGACCCTAATGCAATTGCATCAGAATCAGCTCCTTAGTGCCCTTTTTAGGGTTCACAAAGTTTCCGGATACAACATTGCCACATGAATGAGAGCCAAAGGATGATCATCCATGCATGGTCTAGTAAGTGAGCCCTGACCAAATCCATGGCCAACTTGACATTGGACCCTCAGACTGTGAGAATTATTTTCTGCGGCCTATCTCACTAGCATGCATTGTGGCATGACTAGAAATAAAAATGCAGAAATATGACAGGAGAACTCATCACAACTTTTGTCTCAGGAGTTTGTTTCTCTTACATAAAAAGAAACTGAGTCAGAGTTCTATCGCTGTGAAGAGACAACATGACCGTGAAAACTCATTTAAAGGAAAACACTCTATCGGGTCTGGCTTAAAGTTTCAGAGGCTTACTGTATTATCATCATGATGGGAACATGGTAGATATGGTACTGGAGAAGAAGCCTAGAG
>JADRCD010062840.1:0-16062 GCA_019843815.1 Montemys delectorum | reverse complement strand
ACTTGGCCATCCTCTACTATACACATACTGCTGGAGCAATCAGTCCCACCATGTGTACTCCTTGGTTGGTGGTTTAGTCCCTGGGAGCTCTGAGAGTACTAGTTAGTTCATATTGTTGTTCATCCTAAGGGGCTGCAAACCCTTCAGCTCCTTGGGTCCTTTCTTTAGCTCCTTTATTGGGGAGCCTGTACTCAGTTCAATGGATAGCTGTGAACCTCTACTTCGAGACAAGTTTTATGTCAACTTGACCCAAGCTAGAGTCATCTCAAAGGAGGGAAGCTCAATTGAGAAAATGACCCCATAGGTTCTGCTATAGAGCATTTTCTCAATTAACAGTTGATGGGGTGGGCCCAGATCACTGTGTAGTGTCATCCTTGGGCTGGTGGTCCTGAGTTCTATAAGAAAGCAGACTGAAGAACCCAATAAGAAGCACTTCTCCATGACCTCTGCATCAGCTCCTGCTTCCAGGTTTTTGTTCTCATTGAGTTCCTGTCATGACTTCCTTTAATGATAGACTACTATAAAGAAATGAATCCCAAATAAATCTCTCCCTCCCCAACCAACTTTTGGTCATGTTATTTCATCACAGCAATAGGAACTCCTACTAGGACAGTATCCTGAAGTGTGCATGGCCATCTATAGCCTGACCTGCTCATACATTGGTATATGCTGTGTCTGTCTTAATCCCAGGCCAATTCACAGCAGCCTTCTCTCCTTCTGTATTTACTTTGCACTTCTCCACTCCATACTCCACCTCCCCACCTTCTACAGCCCTTGCTCATCTTGGAGACTTTCCTAGCATATTCTTCTTTAACCTTCCAGTCAGTTTGATCTTCTCTTGTACACTGGCATTTCTAAGACTGTGCCCAGGTTGTTTGTCCCTCCTTTCCACAGGACCTTTGTGAAGTATTCTGGCTTTGTGATCAGTCCTTCTTTAGTCTCTGACCCTGGAGGCCAAGTACATGATTTAAAAGAAAGAGAGGTGGGGGAGGGAGGAAGGGAGGGAGAGAAGAAGAGTCATTCTGGGCACTTGTCCTTAAAGAAATCTGGCTAATGAAAAATAAAATCCTTCTCTAGTTGACCTATCCTCAACCGCTCATTTTGTGTGTTGATATGTTTGGATTGTTTAGCAAACTCTCACAGAAAATGTTATCTAAATGTCATGCTTCTTGCTCAGGTTTTGTTGGACTTAATATCTAGATATTAAACTGAGACTAGAGCTGAGAATTCTGACTATTTCAATCTCCATACATCCTTTGTTGGAGCTGCTTGATTTGATTTTACAGGTTTTATTTCAACACAGAAACATATTCCAAGAATATGAATGCTGATAAGGATATATATATGCATATGTATATGCATATATGTCCAGAGTTTTTCTATTTCTTTACTGTATTCAGTGAATTTTTGTGTTTGCACACATGTGTACATGTGTGCACGTGTATGTGAGCGCATATATGCATGTGTGTGAGCAATCACTGAAATAACACAAAACATTAGATGATATTGGGAAGCCTTCCTTGGCAGGCCACATTCCATGGTTGATCTTCCCTGCAGATTCTGTGATAGGCTGCTCAGATCTTCCCTTCAGGGCTAAAACAGTCAGCCAATTGGGTACCCTGAGACAATCCAATAGTTTCCAGCAGCAGAAAGCTGTCACCAGCTCTTGAAGGCTAAGAATATAGGTGATAGTGTCTTTCTATGTATTCAGAACCAGGCTTATCAGACAGAAACCTAGATAAAAGAGGAGAGGACGGACTATTGTTGTCTTAGTTAGGGTTTCAGCAAGTCTTATAAAGGACAACATTTCATTGGGGCTGGCTTACAGATTCAGAGGTTCATTCCATTATCATCAGGGCAGGAGCATGGCGATGTCTAGGCAGGCATGGTGAGGACGGAGCTGAGAATTCTACATCTTCACCTGACAGCTGCTAGTGGAAGACTGACTACCAGGCAGCTAAGATGAGGGTCTTAAAGCCCATGATCACAGTGACACACCTACTCCAACAATGCCATACCTCCTGATAGTGTCACTCCTTGGGCCAAGCATTAACAAGCATTCACAATCATAAGGAGTGAAACTTCAGAAGCATGGTCATTGGCAAAGATGACCAGAGCAGTAGAAAGACCCCAACTTTTTCTTATTCTTTACTACCAGCCTTCTCTTTGTGATACCCACTAACCAAATGTCATAGGAAGCTACAGAGCTAGAGTGGGCAAGGGATCAACATGTGTGGTCCCTGATATGGAGCAAAACAAGGAATATAGCTGGGGGGGGGGAATAAACACTCAAATTACAGAGCAAAAAGAAGCAACTAAATGTGAAGCCATAGGTGAAGCATGTACTCTGCATTTTCAAGGAGTTGTGAGCATGTTTGCTATGTACAATGACTCCTTATAACATGTTAATGCCATAGAGGATGCTGGGACTGCCAGGTCCTGTGTACACTGCCTGGGGTACAACAATTAAAATCAACCATCTGACTCAAAAAAGCTTTGAGTTTTATTAGCCTTCCTCTTCATCTGACATGTGATGTATGAAATATACAGAATACACAATAAATTGACATTTAATAAGAAGTTTTTCTCCTGTGCCTAGCCTTTTAGAAATCAATGAAGTATCATTTTACAGTAACTCAAAATGTTCAGAAAAGGAAAGTGGCATGCATTTACTTAAATTTAGCTTCATAGAATACTATTCTATGTGTCTTCAGAATTCAAAATTACTCATGTCTATAATTGATGGCTGAAAATAGGATTCTGAGACTGGGGTAGAACCATTTACTTAGCATGCACAAAGTCTTGAGTCTGATTTCCAGCATATCACATGCAAAAAAGTAGAAACTGTAAATGAGAGTCATGTTAAAAATCACATGTGCAATAACTGTTCATTGTTCAGCCCATCAGTATGCTCGCCATCTGTACCTCACACTTTGAATGTTTCTCTCTTATTCACCATTAAACTGTACTTCATTAGCTCTTGAGGTTTGAAACTGCCCCCACTGTTTAGCACACACAGAAATTGTTATGTATGGAAATGTTCTACAGTGTGCAAGGCTGTGGGAAGCAGATATAAACATTGCGATTTCATTCAGTGAAATTCCATGGCAAATTAGTTCAATATGCCTTTAGGAAATACTCTATATGGGCTTTAGATGTTTCTAATAAAAAGGATTGAGATCCATGTCTACAAGTGTTTGCGTGTTTATATATATATGCTAAGAAGGGAAAACAAGAATATGGAAAGAGCACACTAGGAAAAAGATATTCTGCAAGCAGAGCCCCTGCTGTTTCCACATAATAAAGCTTGAAGGAGCCAAGGACTTGATTTATCCAGAAAATTTGCCTCATGTTCAGCAATGAATGGTTTGTTTAGTTAATGTGTACTTCAACCTAAGACATGAGCATTATAACATTGTTTTCATACTATTCTCATGTTTGTCTCAGGAGAAACATGGATAGGGTGTGATAACTGATGCTCATCCTTGAGCCAGCAATTATTCCCATTATTGTTCTCCATCACAAGCTAAGAGGAGGACAAGAAGTATGCCTATTGTTGTATTTATATGCTTTGCTTTGCTTCTCTGGATGACTGTGAGTCTTAGATATTAGGACTCTCAAGTGAGATGATACAATTGGACTTAGATGGCCTATGTAGTCCTGTGGTGCACGAACTTCAATGGGTCTGCAACATGAAACATACATGTATTCTTTGAAGTAGAATCAGACCTCATCCATCTTTCTTTCTCTAGGGCATTCCCAAGTCTGGCTACTATGTGTAACATACTAGACATTATCAGTCTTGCTGTCTCTTGGGCTATCTCTGGCTATTACGTAACATAATAGATGTTCTCTAACATTCATATTTTTTGTTCAAACCCCAATTCCTCAACCCTTTTCCAAGGATCTGTCTGTTTCTTAAGGTCAAGACCAAACCCCAGTTCTTTCAATGTCTCAGTTAGATTCTGCTTTACGCATCCAGCAGTCTTACCAGACCATCCTTTGCTTTATTTATTGATAAGATTTCCTCTGTGATTATCACTTACTCTAACCATTTATTTTTGTTTCCTTGAAGTTGAGAGCATACTAGACATCTGATTGAATTGAATAGATTTATAGACAGATGAGTTCAAGTAAACATTGAATTTAGTGATTGATAACCAGTCCCAAAGACATCCAAGTGATCCTTACCTCTAAGTATTTATACTTTGGTACTGTCTCTTGCCTTGCGAAACAACTAAGCCAACATAGTGAATATCTTTGATTGCTGTGGCTAGATTCTATAAGGTCTTCAGCTTCTCTTTTGTTTGTAGAGCCAAACTCCTATTGTACTAGTACAACACCCATCCAACCACGAAGGATGTCTCATATGAAGAGAAACTGCCAATAGCTAGCATCGACGTGTAACTTATATGAACATCACACTAGGAACACTGTGTCGTTTTGTCAAACCTATAATAGGCTCCTGTAGCCTTCAGAACTAATGAAAATATGACAGCAGAACCCATAGTGAAGACTAATCCAAACTCCAAATTCCTATAGAAACAGACTTACAGAGTAATTATTACTGTTTTAAGCAATTAAATGCAGTAATATGTAGCAATAAATAACAAATAGAAATTCATTCTGCCATCCATACTTGGGAAATAATATTGCAGAGTAAGATAATATTTTTTAGAGCCAAATTATCAATAACATTTACCTTAGGTGCTATTAACATACTGTTAGTACATTAATATCATTATTTTAGCATTCATTCTAATTAAGATATCTAAAGGATATGGTATTAATAAAATTAAATTAGTAATAATACAATTATTAATTTGTTATAAGACTAATGAATTTCTAACTACTAAGAAATACTTTTTACTCTAAATAAATTTTCTTATCTCTACTTATACATGCAACATTATTATATTTATTTGAATGATAAGGAATCCAAGGCTTTACAGCACTTAATTTGTTCAAGGGCAAGCAATTACTATAAATATGAATCATGATTCAAGGCAAGATCTGTCTCAGGCAGGATAAAGTAGCACTAAAGTTTGTGGTTTTGCCTCTACATAAGAGCACAGCTACACTTATCGTACACCACTGTTGTGATTATTTAAATGAAATGAAATGTGTAAATCTTCTTGTGAATAGCAGCCAACCTCGGTGAGAAAACAGACTAAGGACGTTTCCATGCAGAATTCAGGTTCTGGAATTGTGCAGTCTGGGTGTGTCTCTTCTATTTCCTGTGGAAGAGATCAGGGGAATTTATCTCAGTCCCTTTTTTGTCATTTTCAAACCTATATTAAGAATCTAATAATAAACATTTTACCTTTTGATCAGCAAATAAAAATTACAAAGCTATTTCCTTCCTTAGGTTTGAGAAGGCAAGTGGATTTGATGCAGATGTAAATCTCATTGACCGTGGGAAGAGTTGGAAAGTATTTGCAATGAAAAACCTGGATATGATTGACATACATGCTCCCTCCTAGAAGCCTCCATCCAAGAAGTACCCTCAGTACAACCATTTGTCAGTCAGTTACATGGGATAGAAACTGAATGTATAGCTGCGACTATACTTTTTCACCTTTATTCACAACCAGAGCCTGATCTTTTCAAAGAGACAAATTATGTTTATTATATGAATCCACTCATGTTGACTTAATTTTATATGGTTGAAAGGTTGGAGTATCACATACCTCTAAGTATGTATCTTAGTTTTAAATTAGTTTTTGCAATTTTGTAACTTGTAGTGTTTTTTTATTCACTTTACCAAATGATTTCAGGGAATAAATGATGCACTGAGGGGGGTTGACTGTCCATCAGAACTTTGGCATATGAATGGCTGGTAAACTTACCACTTTAATGTGATCTGGCATTGGCCCCTTGAGCGAAGGAGAAAAAACAGCAATGCCAAATTATAGGAAACCACAAGAGCTTTCAAGGAAGCAATATGGTTCTAATTGGGCTGAAGCTTAGCAAGTAGACCACAGCTATTTCTTTGTAGAAGGTCCAGTTGTATATTATAGAAATTGTGCCTATAAGGATTGCCTTGCTAAATGGAAGCCACAAGGACTGAGACCCTCGATGGCTAT
Organism: Montemys delectorum; assembly: GCA_019843815.1. NCBI lineage: Eukaryota > Metazoa > Chordata > Mammalia > Rodentia > Muridae > Montemys > Montemys delectorum. The sequence continues at coordinate 9,976 of JADRCD010062840.1, read as the reverse complement.
TCTTGAATCAGCAATAAGAAGGATTGGCCTGTATTCAATAACTATGTTAGTTTTTTCTTCTTTGTAAAATCTGGGCTGCATGCATCAACACACACATGTACTTGCTCTATTGGGTCTTTTTAGGTAATGGAAGCAATAGGATTTGATGAACTAGGGTCTACCAGAGGGAGAGTAGACATTAAAGAAACCCTTTGTGACAAACTAAAATAGAACTTCCTGAGTTGCTCTGCATTTCATAGCTATTAAAACAGGCTGCAATGAAACAGAAAATTTGTCATATGACTGTGTAGAAATATTACTTCCAGAATCAAAAACATGTGAGACTATAGGGTCTAATAATAATAGATACAATTTGTTACAACAAATAGAGAACAATAGATATTAAAATAAAGGATAATTTAAAACTTTTTAGTACTTAAGCAAAGTTAAATGCCTAGTGTTTCCTAACTCATTAACTATAGAACTCTTCTTATTAGCATACATTAGTTACACAAAATAATGTTTTGTGCCTTTTACATGCTTGAATGTACTTAGTCATATTCATGGTCCATCTCTTTCTCTCTTGTCTCCATCTCCTCCCTGGCCCCTTTTCTCCTCCTGAATTGTCTCCCTTCTATTTTCATTCTTCTTCTTTTTTTTAATCTAGCTATTGTGCATTGGAGAAAACACAAAAATATTCATCTTTCATTTTTTTAAAGATGGATTCCATATTCTACTTTTATTATTGAGGGCAGTGATACAGACATTTAAGTATAAGTTTCCAAGAAGCCTAGAAGAGGCCATTGGTTCCCCTGGAGCTGGAGTGGCAGGCGATAGTGAGCCACCAATTGTGGGTGCTGGAAATCAAACTCAGATCCCCTATAAGAACAGCACAGGCTCATAAGAGTGGAGCCTTTCTCCAGCCCTCAGTTGTCTTTTTGCTTTAGCATAGTGGTCTTTATTTTCATCCATTTTCCTGTGTGTTACGTGGTTTTGTTTGTTTTTGTGGCTGAATAGACAATAGTTTTACATGTACTACATTTTCTTTTTTGGAGGAGGGTGTCTTTTTTATTTTGATCTGCCTGTACCTCCATAAATGATTCATTTATTTTCCTTTTTTTATTAGATATTTCCTTTATTTACATTCCAAATGATATATCCTTTCCTATTTTCCCCTCTGGGAAAAAACAAAAAACAAAAACAAAAACAAAAGAAACCTGTTCCCTTCTCCCTCCCCCTGCTTACCAACCCACCCTCTCCCACTTCCTGGCCCTGGCATTCCCCTACACTGGGGCATAGAACCTTCACATGACCAACAGCCTCTCCTCCCATTGATGACTGAGTAGGCCATCCTCTGCCACATACGCGGCTGGAGCCATGAGTCCCACCACGTGTACTCTTTGGTTGGTGGTTTAGTCCCTGGGAGCTCTGAGGGTACTGGTATTTTATTTATAATTCATGTTTACAGACACCTGGGCTGACCTTATAGCTTGGCTTTAATGAATAGTGACGTGTGTGCAAGTGTGTTGACTTAGTAGTCGCCTTTGGATGCATTCCTGGAAAAGATATAACTGGATCCTATGAAGTTCTCCCTAGAGTTTATTGAGAATCCTACACAGTTTTGCTGGACTAATATTCTTACCATAGTTTGTAAGGCTTCCTTTTCTCTCTATCCGTGTCAACAATTGTTATCATAAATTGCTTTCATCTAATATTTTCTGTCAGGTTTCACTGTTAAGGTCTTTGATCTGTTTTGATTTGATTTTTGTATAGAATACAATGTAGACTCAAGTGGAGTCCCTCTACCCATGGTTTTCCAGTTTTCTCAGTACCTCTGGTCAAAAAAGTTGTCTTCTGCAGCATAGAATGTTAGCATCTTTGCTAAGAATCTGCTGGGTGTAGCAATATGAGTTTATCATTGGTTATTCTCTTCCCTTTGTTTGTTTCTGTGCTGGCACTGGGCTTTTTTTTCTTATGGGTTTACTATAATTTGAGATCAAGTACCATGACACTTCAATAATTATTACGATTTTGCTTTGTTTGTATGGAATCTTTGGTAATTCTAAATGAATTTTAAGGTTTTTTTTCTCAATTTCTATGAAAAATATCGTTGAAATGTTGATAGAACATACATCAAATCTGTCAATTACTTTTGACAGTATGGCCATTTCAACAACTTTTGTTCTGCCAATCCATAAACATGGGAAACCCTTTCCATCCCCTAGTGTGTTCTTCAGTTTCTTATTTTCAATGCTTTATCATTTTTATTATAGAAGGTTTTCATCTCTCAGATAGGCTCAACCCTAGGCATCTTATTTTCACTAAAGCATTGTTAATTGTAATGTTTATTATGATTTGCTATGTGAAACTTTTTTAGGTAATCTCATCTTTTAAAATAGAAAATTTCAGGACTGGAACTCATGCACCCCTCCAAAAAAAAAAAAAAATGCCTTGTGCAATGGTACCCTTTTCATCTATGTAAGGGTTGGTTTTCTTCTCAAATTTACTCCCTTATCTACCTATCTCCAAAGCCACAGACTCTTCCCTGCTGTTAGTATGAGCCACTCTCATGCGCAGGACCCACTTACTGTCTGATAAATGGACAGTGTAGCTTGCTCTGGTGTTTACCTGACCTTGGCCATTAGCTGTGTGGATTTGGCTGCTTGTTTGTTTGGCTTTTCCAAATCCTTTCATCCTATACCCACTCTATCTCAGACCACCAAGACTTACTATTGGCTGCTGGCCATTGAATTTTTGCAGGACTAAATAGCAGCAACTATTGCCTCAATCCAACCTCAAGGAAGTTGTTTGACTGCAATTTTTAAAGCTATACTGCAGTGATGGGCCCAGGTTAGACAATTTGTGACCTAGAAAATGAAGCATGCTTGTTGTTGTTTTCCTTTTTTTGAAGACTCTTGTGTGCTTTATATCCTTTCCTCTTAATTTGGTAATCTATTCTATTAGGAAACAAAATAGATACTAAAGAAAATCTACCAATGGCCATTAGCTTAAAAGAAATGATAAGAAATCATTTTACATTAACAAGGAAGATGGAGAAGTTGCTTTTATTTTAACATTCCATCTTCTGGTTTCTTATCTTTCCATAAAAATGTTTAATGTTTCCATCATGTGGAGCTCTTAATTACATCCTTACCAGATGTGATGCAAAAATTAAGCATCAATTAGCTTTTTCTGGATTAAACACATCCTCAAATTCTGTTTTCAGATCACTGCAACTTAACTTTGTGATTGATGTTGGAAAATAGTTTTGTGGGTTCATTTCATTTCATTATTCTTTAGCAATTGTGTTTCATCCCCTTAGCTATTTCCATGGAAATTGTGGCTTGATGAGAGGAGATTGCCCAATGTAACCACATTGAAATACCTGTGAGCTGAAATCCATCAGAGCCCAGGCAGTTTCGCTGAGGTCTTGCCTATCATACACACAAAAGCAGACCATGAAAATAAAAGCAATAAACATCATTTTGCATTCAGAATTGTTCTGATTTGAGGTAGACAGAATCTTTAAGATAAATAACATCAGTAAAATGAACTAGCAGCCTGGCTTTGTTTGATGAAGCATTTGTAAACGTCAGAATGTTCTTCTAGGGGTAAATGGTTAGTTTAAGAAATGTGAGGGAAAATGTAAACCCCACGGAAAATTGCCTTGGATTCTCAATATATACATACATATGAATATATGCCTTGTATATACGTTTGCACATGCCCGTGCATATGAATGGCATTGGGGAGCTTCTCTAGTTGCCACATGCCGGGTATCAGGTTCCTATCTCTACTCCTGGTGAAGATTTGCAGCAAATGAGTTAAACTGTCTTTTGCCTAACTTATTTCCTGATGTTTGATGTATATTTTCCCGCTTCTGTGTGTAGAATTTCTATTTCAGTTTTAAACTCAAAGTTGTTTTAAACAAAATAGCATTTTGTTTAAATATTAGGCCATATTTCTCTGGCCCTAGTCTTTGATCTTCCTCTACCTTAATATTCCTCCTATTTTCAGAGGATGTACTACCCGTGGGTCAGCTTAGTCTCTTTCTTATATGTAATTATGGGCCTCCTCATAATCAAGGCCAACAATAGAGGCCTAATATTTTATTCTTCATATTTCAAAAGAAGCTCCTGTTGCATACCTCTCTCTAAAGTACAGGAACAGAAAGGCATTTAGAGCATGTATAGCACTGCTTCCATCAGCGAGATCCACAGAACCAGAGCAGAGTTCAAATCTGTTCTCACTCTAGTGAGTGGAATCATCACACCCAGTTCTCAGCCACTCCACATCTTCATCCCTGTTATGATCTCATGCTGAGGAATGGAGATACTGCTACTTAACTTTTGCCTCATCTGTACAACTACTTTTGACCCATCGATGACACCAGAGGTGATTGTGTTGTTTCCAAAATGGGGTCTTACAGGATCATGTCAAATATTTCTTTATGATCATGATGCTGCAGTGATCATGTTCTCCAGGTGACTCATTAGTCCAGAGCACATAACCTTAACTTAAGGACAAAATAAAGCTTGTTCAAAGGTGCTTCTTTATCTTATTATTTTGAATTATAAAATAACTCCAAGACTGGGCATGGTCTCATCTTTGAGGGGTTCATTACATAATCTTCTGAGCCAGCATCAAGTAAAATGCAAACACACTAATTATAATAATTCTATTGAAAAAAAGACACTGTAACAAAATTAAATTAATATTTCCAGAGACAGTTATAGCAGACTCTAGAACATATCAAACATTATCCAAATTTGGCTAAATTGAAATTCATCTTCAGTCTTAAGTCTGAAAGTGCATTTTTAAAAGGCCATTGCTCTTATAAAGGTAATTTTTGTTTTAAAAAAAAAAAAAAAAACCCTTGTGAAGTCTGTTGAAATTTAAACATAGGGAATGTTCACTACATTCTATATTTCACTTTTAGTCTCTAAGAGCATCTTAGTCTCATGTCATTCTGATAAGAGATGGAAATGTGACTTTATCTGCATTTTATATGTTAGCCTTGACTATCACAATCAAATATAAGAAGGAGAATAAGCTGATCTGAGGGTAGTATGTCCTCTGCAAATAGGAATATAAAAGTAGAGGAAGATCAATGACAAGAGCCATTGAAATATGAGCACACTTCATCATCTGTACAGGTGCCAGGATCTGAGCATGATGCTCAGGTGGCCTAGGATGAAGGGTAAGCCTGAGAGTTAGTTGACTATGTTCTGGTGATAGTCTGTTGTTAAGAGAGAAATGATGTGTAATGTGTCCAGCCCTTAATGGCAAAATGTAAATGAGTGTTCAAGTATAAGTACATTTCTTTTTGTACAGCATTGAGATTAGGACTAGATTGAAGGAGGAGAAAATAAGAACCTAAGACCAGAGGTAGATAGGCTTAAAGGGTAAGTGTGTTGTGCTGGCTGAAGATGATTTGCAGAAGGGTCAATGAGGTGAGAAAACTAAAGGAGATCTCTGTTGCTAAGATCACAGAAGCACAATATATTTGTAACATTAGCATGCTATAAGCAGAAAATTGCTTTTGTTTTCTTGACCCTACCTGTAACTATTAGTGTAACCATACGCTTATAGATTCCTGGTTACATATGATACAGAAATTGACCAGTACATTGACAGAAGCTTTGGTGTGTATTGCCACACTTATGTGTGAGTAAGCAGGTCCGTGGGAAACTATTTCAAACCATTTGTTTCAAGGACGAGAAAACAGCTTCTGGTTGACTTTATGCTTATCTATCAAGGAGGGTCCAGAACCAATAAGCAAAACATCCAGAGGCATTCTTCCAGAGGAAGAGTTTCTGGAAAATATAAATAATAATAAAAAAAATCACCCTCTGTTAGCTCATTAATTCTTACTTTCTGTTATCATTAACAAAAACAGAAACATGCAAAACATATCATAATAGTATGCATGCATAAAAGAAGAGAGACAGAGTATTATAATTCTGATATGCAAATGGCATGGAGAGACTACACACCCTCATGTCCGTATGACATGTCATACCCTACCTTCTTTGCCCTGAGAGTTTGCTTCATTCTCAAGAAGTCAACATCTGGCCTCATCTGATAAAGGACTTGTACTTATATGTGGAGATTAAGAGCTGTAATGATGTATTTGTCTAGATGGATACTGTAGTTTGAGAGAATCATTTCAAAGAGGAAGCATTGAGAAAAGAAAGAGGAAATAGAAAAGAGTTTTCATCTCAACCCTTTTCTTCACCAACTGGGACACCAGGCTCTCCATTCAACCTTCTTGTACCGCACTCACCTTGTTTGTAAGACAGAACCCTTCAGCTGCCATCCACCTGGACCTTGCCATTTAATCCTGACTGAAATGAGGTAATCGACATGATTGAACACAGATCAGCTTTATGCTGATGCCAGCTGGCATAATTATTACCCATTTATCATCACCAGTTCGCAGTTCTTACCAATTGACTGGCTTAGGACAAGTTCAAAGACAGATTTGTTTCTGACAGTTGGCTCTACTTTATGATTTAGGTTAGTTGTGCTCTTTCTAAACATACAAATTTGTATGTGTGTGTGTGTGTGTGTGTGTGTGTGTGTGCATGTGTGTATGTGTTTACAATTGCTCATGTGTTGATACACTGATATTAATTCTGCATGAACATTTTTCTTCAATGTCTTTGCTTATGAAATAACATAATAAAGTGACTTTATCCAAATAAATAGGCCTGTCCACAATAACTTCTTAAGTCAATATTTGAAGGAATAATTTTGGTGGTTTGGACCAGATGAACTAGATGAAAATCCATTAACTTTGAGTCTCCAGAAGGATCTTCAGGGTAATTTTAGAAGTACAACTGCAAACATCATGGTAGAATTTTCCTTGGCATGTGCAGAGAATGTCTACCTTGGGTCCATTTGAAAAATCAATATTATAACAATTACACAAGCAAAAATAACACAGCATTATGTGCATGATCAGAGAAAGCTGTAGCTGAGAAAAGGTCCAGGCACCCCCGTAAAATGAGACACGTGTAATTAGCATCTGCAATTTGCAATGCTCCAGGGGTCCCTGAGTGCTTGGAGCAAATCTTACTGTAACCCATACAAACTGAACATCAGGAACAGCTGTGGGTTTGCACGTTGAAATGAGGAACGTGCAGCATCCTGCTTCAGAACACACCTAACTTTGCTCTTTTGCCTCATACACAGAATCTCAACTGTTCCTCTCATATCATTTTCATTTGAGCTGTCTAGCTTGGCAGCAGTCAATCTTTACTGCCCCTCACTATCTGCCCATATAGATATTTGAATAACATAAAGTGTGCACTGGTTAAAAAGAAAACTAGAAATTGAAATAGAAGCATCGAGCATAGAAAAGTTTTGCCACAGTGGCCAATAAAATAACCCAATCAATGGCTCATGGCTGTCTTTGGCCATATTAGATGAATCATAATAAGGATCCATTCTGCCAATGAATTAAAGAAATTCTGGGACAGTATGAGTTTGAGGTCTGTGCAGCCAGTCTGTTTACAATGCAGTTGAGAAACAATAAACATGAAAATGCCATCACCAACCTTCCTGACATAGCTCTATCCCTTAGGTCCTGTCTTAGGCATTATCTATTAAGCACTTCATACATGCTCAATATTTGTTTACTCCTCAGGGTGGACTAGAAAGATGGGTGGAAATATAATTCCTACATTAGGAACATGTGAAGTAAGGAAACTGGACGATTCCAGTGGTGACAGTAAGATTTGTAAGGATGCTGAACACATACTCTGATCACCTCTGCCTTGTATCTCTGTCGGGCTTATCTTCATTGTCCAGACAAATCTCCCTGGATGCAGGAAATGCTCTGCCTTACACCCTCTATGTCTTCAAAACTCCTATCATTGTATGCATAAGAAATATTCACATCCTACTCATTATTTACTTGATTGAGCTTCATATACAGTAACAGATGAAAAGGATTAAAAAAAAAAAAACCAACCTACAAGGATGTACAAAACTGACTTGTTAAAGAATAAGGATTCATGCCAGTCGCAGATGATGGTATCAGAAATATCATGAAGAAATTGTGTTTTTGTAAGAATCATAAAAATGTATTTTGAGGGTATTATTTCATAATAACTTTGATAATATTTTCATAATTCTGAACCATACTAACAATTACCATTACCCTGAGATTCTAGTTAGATTTCTATTGCTATGATACAACAGCATGACCAAGTAGAACTTGGGAAGAAAAGGGTATGTTTGGCTTTCCATTCCACATCCCAATCCATCAGTAAGGAATACCAGGCAGGAATTGAAGGCAGGAACCTGGAGATACAATCTAAAACAGAGGCCATGGTAAGACACTACTTACTGTCTTGTTCCCCATACCTTGCTCAGTCTGCTCTCTTATATAGCTCAGGACTACCTTTCTGTGATTGGCACCACCCATAATGGCGGAACTCTCCCATATCAATCATTAAGCAAGAAAATGTCCCACAGACTTAACCTACAGGCCACTTGATTGAAGAGTTTTCTTAATTGAGATTCTACTTCTTAGATAACTCTAGCTTGTGTAAAGGTGGGAAAAAAACCCTACCCCCATATTCTTTACTGTGAAGTCTAATGTGCTAGTAAATAATTGCTCCTCAAAGGCTAAGTTTTAGAGGTGTCCTATGCTAGCTGAACCTATATGGCATAAAGTCTTGCAGATTTAAGTAGTTAAAATGAAGTCATATGGGACTAGGATGTTTCCGGAATCTAATGACAGACATTTTTATAAGGCTGAACAATTGACTACCTTCATCGAGTGTTCAGGTAGGAAATATCCATTAAAAGCGCCCATTTGTGGGCCTTGCTCTAAGGCTAAACCCACAAAACTGTTATCTATTAAGAAAACAGGAACAAAAATTTTCACCCAGCTTGGAGGTTTTGTGCTAACTCAAGTTTGAAACCTATGTGCCTTGGAGATGTGAAGATACAAATGGCTAAATACTTCTCTCTGTGGGCTTGTTCTTTGGTCAAGGAGCTATGTCATGGAAAGCTACCAAGTAAGGGATAACCTTCCTATTGGCAATAGCTCCTGAAATCCACAGCAGAGAGGCCACTATAAATAGGAGTACAATAGATAAGTATAATCAAAGTTCCCAAACTGTTTCGACTTCTGGCTTGAGTACAATATGGAGAGTCTGAAGATGAACAAGACCAGCTTTGCATGTAGAACAACTCACACCTTGGGAAGAGTGATGGCTGTCATATTTCATTAACTACTACGTAATATGTATCTCACATATATCACCTCCTTGAATAATCAAGACAGCTCTCTGCTCTATGGTATTGGTCTGTCATTAGCTTTATTCTATTCATGAAAACATTGAGTTTGCCAATTCACCAGAAATAACCAAGAACATATGAAATCAGGTGTATCTAAAGTTTATCAGTGTACTTACTCTTGACCACCCTAACAGAAGTTCCAGAAAAGAGTGCCTCTGCTGTTTAAAACCAAGAATTGTCTCATGTGTGTAGAGCACATCCCAAGGGTAGAGAAGCTATCTCCCTGTCGAGCCTCACTTACATACATTTTGAGAAAGCAATGTTTCCATAAAAAGCAAGTGTGAGTAGAGATTTAAAGCTTGACTGTAGTTTTAACCTAAAAGATTTAATTCGAAGGAAACTTTGCACATGATCCTAATTTCTCATGACATCATTCATGAGCTCTAGTGTGGGGGGCTGAGGACACCCATTTATGACTCTCAGTACTGTAGGCTACTTTGTGGTAAACAGTATAAAATAATCTCCAAGATTCCCCCGCCAGTTTTGTCCCACTGTGGCCTTCTGTTTATTCTCATCATTGCTTTTCAATTGGTTTCTATTAGTTTGCCCCTCCATTATATTCTGTAAAATGGAAGTATTCATACAGATTTATTTACTGGACGCAGCAGCAATTTTCTTTCATCTGAACACCCTGAACTCTCTTTGTACTACAGCTTCCTCTGTGGGTGGCAAAGAGAGTGTG
>JADRCD010062830.1:0-12581 GCA_019843815.1 Montemys delectorum | reverse complement strand
AGCATGGGAGATCTTTCCATCTTCTGAGATCTTCTTCGATTTCCTTACTCAGAGACTTGAAGTTCTTGTCAAACAGATCTATTACTTGCTTAGTTAGAGTTATACCGAGGTATTTTATATTATTTTTAACTATTGTGAAGGGTGTTTTTTCCCTAATTTCTTTCTCCGAATGTTGATCCTTTGTGTAGAGGAAGGCCTCTGATTTGCTTGAGTTAATTTTATATCCAGCTACTTTGCTGAAGTTGTTTATCAGGTTTAGGAGCTCTCTGGTGGAATTTTTGGGGTCACTTAAGTATACTATCATATCATCAGCAAATAGTGATAATTTGACTTCTTCCTTTCCAATTCATATCCCTTTGATCTCCTTTTGTTGCCTAATTGCTCTGGCTAGAACTTCAAGTACAATATTGAATAGGTAGGGAGAGAGTGGGAAGCCTTGCTTAGTCCCTGATTTTAGTGGGATTGCTTCAAGTTTCTCTCCATTTAGTTTTATGTTGGCTACTGGTTTCCTGTATATTGCTTTTACTATGTTCAAGTATGGGCCTTGAATTCCTGACCTTTCCAAGACGTTTATCATGAAGGTATGTTGGATTTTGTCAAATGCTTTCTCAGCATCTAGAGAGATGATCATATGGTTTTTTTCTTTGAGTTTGTTTATGTAGTGAATTATGTTGATGGATTTCTGTATATTGAACCATTCCTGCATCCCTGGGATGAAGCCTACTTGATCATGGTGAATGATCGTTTTGATGTGTTCTTTGATTCTGTTTGCAAGAATTTTGTTGAGTATTTTTGCATCGATATTCATAAGGGAAATTGGTCTGAAATTTTCTTTCTTTGTTAGGTCTTTGTGTGGTTTAGGTATAAGAGTAATTGTGGCTTCATAGAATGAATTGGGTAGAGTATCTTCAGTTTCTATTTTGTGGAATAATTTGAGGAGTATTCATATTAGGTCTTTTTTGATGGTTTGATAAAACTCTGCACTAAAACCATCTGGTCCTTGGCCTTTTTTGGTTGGGAGACTATTAATGACTGTTTCTATTTCATTAGCAGATATGGGACTGTTTAGATCATTGATCTGGTCTTGATTTAACTTTGGTACCTGGTATCTGTCTAGAAAATTGACCATTTCATCCAGGTTTTCCAGTTTTATTGAGTATAGGCTTTTGTAGTAGGATCTCATGATATTTTGGATTTCCTCAGTGTCTGTTGTTATGTCTCCTTTTTCATTTCTAATCTTGTTAATTTGTAAACATACTTGAACTTGTTTACATATCCAGTCTGTTAGCCTATATCTTTTTATTGAGGGACTGAATCCATTGATGTTGAGGGATATTAATGATCAATGATTGTTAGTTCCTATCATTTTGTTGTTAGAGGTGATACTATGTGGGTTTGATTATCTTTGTTCATGAGATGGGTTTGAAGGTCAGAATCATGCTCTTCAGGTGAGTTCTGGAACCCAGAGATTTCTGTAATAAGAGAACTGAGTTCTGGTGATGTCAAATTGCATTAGCTTCTGTTGCTTATGTTCCTGTACTTGCCTTTTGTCATCTGGTTTTCTCTATGTTGGGTGCTGCCACTGGGTGATGGAGAAATAAAGGAGGTGGGAGGGAAATTAACCTGTATCTCACCATTGCTCTCGTACTCTGGCTGGATAGATGCTGGTGTGCTCTCCATACCGCCAGGGTGGGTGTCTGGCTGTGGTGAGCCACTATCCCAGTCCTCATGTGCAGTGGAGAAGGGACAGTCCAGGTGGTCTCTGGCCTCACAGAGGCCAAGGACGACAGGTTCTAGCTCCAGGGCATCACAGGACCTCACTGGACACTGGCAAAGAGCTGAGAACAAATTGGAGGCCCTAGAGCAGCTCAGTCAGCCCTGGGGCCAAAGGGAGAAAAGGGGTAGGAAGGGGAAGGGTGCCTAGTGGTTCCAGCACAAGCTTGGGACCTGAGTCCTTGCTCCAGTCTCACAGCTAGAGCTGGAATACATTGCCCTAGCACTTCGAGTCTAGATGAAAGGAGGCAATTCCATGGTCTTATGACATTTTATTATAGAAAAGAGAGAGAGAGAAAAGATAGAGAAGTAGAGGATAGCCATAGCCACATGGAGAGAGGGAGAAGGGAGGGGGAGAGAGGAAGCAAGAGGTGAGAATAAAGACAAGAAGCTAAGATGTTGAGACAGAGAGGAGAGCTCAAACAGCTCTTTTATAGTGGGTTGTGTTACCTTTCTGATCCCAAGTAACTGTAGGGCAGGGCATACCTGGCTGTGGTCAAGTGACTATGGGGGTAGAATCCCAGAATGCGGGAGCTGAGGACATTGTCCACATAATAGATAACACAGGATAATGGAGTGAAGGCTCATGGTGTCAGCATCAATGTCTGGGGGTGGGGCATAGCTTTACTGTTCTGTCCCATGTAGAATTCTCTACTGGGTCTCTGAAGTAAGCATCACTCAACCGAGAACATAGACTGCCTTTCATGGTCCAACATCTCTAGTGTTTTTTTACGATCAGGATGTTCAGGATTTGAGGAGACCTACCTGAAGGCAAGCGGAACTGTGTGACCCAGGTTAGAGCAGGCCTCCTGGGAGTCAGGCAGTACTATGGCATGGGGGCAGGCATACCTATCCTCCCTGTTTGCAGGTAGAAGTGATGAATGCAAGTGGAGTTGTAGACCAGCAAGAAAGTTTTCTTTATAGCACTAATTGTATCATAACAAGTTTCTTTTTAAGTTTTACTTAGTTATCTTTTGTGGACAAGGTTTGGCTCTCCTGTAATGAGGTAAATATATATTATTCATTGTTAGTTGTGTCTAACATACTGCTGATCACAAATATATTATTAACTAAAAAAGTAAATAAGTAATAAATTTTTGAATACCAGAGTTATAGGAATCTAATGTACCTGAACCATTAAAGCATAATTTTTCCTGACATATTTATTAGATTTCCAAGTCACATCTGAGGGAACACTCTGAAATAAAGGAATTGTAGGAAAGATGATTTTTAACTTCTCTATGCAATAAGGGTAAAATGAAAGTTCTGTAAATTTAAATGCCTTTAAGAGAATAGAGGCTATTGAATTTAACTAAATTAAATGAAAATTGTATTGGTTTGTGATATTATGTTTCTAAAACCAAGGAAATGAGCCTTGAGTCCTATCTCATTCTAACTCTTGTCTCTAAATTCTCTACTTTAAAGTCCTGAGATGAACCAAGGATTTTAAATTTTGTCTTAATTTCTGGAGGTTTTAATAGGTGGCCTATTATGTTATGTTTTAATAACACTGGAATTTTTAAGAAAGGGGAAGTAAAATGGCAGGAACATATACAGTAATATCCATTAAGACTGAGAAGATTTTGAGGTTTCCATCTCACTTCTACATTCAAATCATGATGCTTTTTGCCCCAGATGCTAATCTTCTAACCCACAGCATATTATCAGTAAGCTGGTCTAACACATTGTAATAACTTCACAACCAGTCATCATGAAGGATGAGTTGAAGCCTGGTGCCTGCCAGAGGAGGAGCTGGACTCTCAGAACTAGATTCCACACAGTGTCAACAACTTGTCAGACTACTCTTTAGTCAGGTTGTAATGGTCAGGGATTGGTAGGAACATCTCTTACCCAGAACCATTTAACTATAAATTCACTCCACTTATGGTAAACCTAATCTCTTAAATTGTGTTTGTGGAAAGGTATCTAAGCTTTGTTTGTTGTGGCTTCCAAGACCAAAGCTTTGAAATTCTGTTAAGACTTCTGCTTCTGATTTTGTCCTTATTCCCCATTGACTAACTGAAATTCATAGCTGGCTGTTTCCCCTTTGAAGCTCATCTTCCTTTAAAGGTTTCAGTTTACCATTTGAGTTATATTAAATATTTGCACATTGAGTCAAACTTCAGGACCCTGACACTGACCCTGACCCAGCTACCAAGTTACAAACACTCAAATTCAGACCTTCCTACTTTTTTTCTAATTGGCCTGGTCAGGGACCCCTAGCTTCTGTTACACTATCAATACTGAATTTTCAACAGGACTTCTCTTGGATATGCTGTTGTTGCCTATGTCATGTAAATCCTGCAGCTTTTGGTTCTGTAAGACTGGCCTCTTTGTGCACTCCAGCAATTCATAGATGTGGTAGATGTTGGGGTAGGCCAACTCAAAGCCCTGGATCTGGGATGGGTAGATGCTGAGTTGACCAGCATATTTGGCCTCCTGCACTGTGCCACCAGGGCCAGCACTCCAACTTTGCCCATGCAAGGGCAGAGCTAACTTGCTCACTCACTCTCATGTCCTTGGGGCTTGTTCACCTGGGCCTCTGCCACCAGGGCCAGCTGTGCTGTCCAGGCAAGGTACAGGGCCCAATCTCTGAAATCTGCAGTTGCTGAGGGACAGGGTCAGCTATCCATCTCTCCCACACTTGGGGCTGGTTCACATGCCTGCCACAGGTGTGTGGGGAGAACACGACTCTTCTTCCCCCATGCCACCATAGGGCAGATGAGGGGCAGAGCCAATTCTTTCATGCTCATGCCCTTGCCACCAGGGTCAGCTCTATTCTCCTTTCCAGTGAAATTCAGAGTAGGCTATCCTAAGTGCTGCAGTTGGTGAGGGCCAGATTACTTTCTTTTAAAAAAGGATTAATAGTAATTATTATAAAAATCAATAATAGTAATAATAATAATAAACACATGGAGGAAAATAGACAACTCAGACATGACCTTCACTTACATTCTGACCTCCAAGCACATTGGCCTATTGCTCTTCTTGCTATCTTTGACTTCCTCAGTTGCCTTTCAACTTCTCCTTAAGTTTCTGGACCTCATGATGTTTCTCAAAGGCTATTACCAGTGGGAGGGATTCTCTACTTTCCAAAGATCCATGTAAGAGTCTCGCCTGTTCTTGTGAAACCATGTTTTGCCTTTTCCTCTGCAATGTGATGCTTTGTTTCTCCACACTTGATCTTAGTCAGAAGGCCCAGAAGTGATGATGCTTTGTTTCTTACCAGCACACTCTATGCACACAAAAGCCTTAGAGAATAAAGTCTCTTGTTGTTATATTTGTTATTTTTTTTCCTATGTGCTTAAATGTAGTGTTTGGCTGTAACAGCACTTTATTCAGTAGCTTGACTCATGGGCTAATATGCAAGAAAGGAAAAGTCACCTTCCTTATTTGCTTCATAACTGTAAATAGCTGGCTTGGAAATACATGTGAACCTACTTATTTAAGTAATCAGAATAAACAGTGAATGAGCATTGACAGATTTAGATATGTATGCCCTCACCCTCCTTGACTCATGGTTATTGCTCCAGATTCAGAAAATTGCTGCTATTTGGTTTCCCATCACCTCCTGATACCCAGAGGTATTGTTTTGAACTTAAACTCTCTATGTAGGAAGCACCAATAATTTCTGAGCACCAGTAATTAACCTGATCACAACTTTCTGATTTAAAAGGGATGATAAAGTTAATAAAGTTCTGCTTCTCAAAGTCTAATAGTACCTAGTCAAAAGATAAAAATAGAGTAAATTTGAAACTTAGAAATTAGACTTTCTTGCTCATGGTAATATAATTTGATTTATACTAGGTTATATGTGTGCTTGAATTGTGAAGTTTGCAATTTAGAAAGGAATTATAATCTTAGCCCCATTGTCTGAACTTAAAAACCTACTAGGTACCATAATGGGCTGGTTGTTCTCAATTAAAAATGAAAATTACAGATAGGTACCCCACCCAGCCAGAGACCCATGATACTTCCAGTTTGCACCTGTGCCCAAAGTCGAGTCTGTGCTCTGGATTTCTACCTACTCAGTCCACACCCAGTTGTAGCTTGACCTCTCAGATTTTCTAACACATTCAGGATCACAGGATCACAGGCTTGCAGGAGAGAGAGGCTTCAGGCAGAGATCAGGAGGCCAATTAACATGAGAGATAATCACATGGTGAGAGACAAGCACAAGAACATAAGCAACAGAAATCAATACTACTTGGCAACATCAGAACCCAGTTCTCCTACCACAGCAAGCCCTGGATACCCCAACACACCTGAAAAGCAAGATTCAAATGCAAATTATCAACTCATGAAGATGATAGAGGACTTTAAGAAAGACATAAACGATTCCCTTAAAGAAATACAGGAGAACACAGGTAAACAAAAAGAAGCCCTTAAAGAGAAATGCATAAATCCCTCAAAGAAGTACACAAAACCACAATCAAACAGTTGAAGACATTGAACAAAACCATCTGGGATCTAAAAATGTAAATAAAAACGTTAAAGAAAACAGAAATGGAGACAACCCTGGAGATAGAAAACCTAGGAAGGAAAGCAGGAGTTACAGATGTAGGCATCACCAACAAGATACAAGAAATAGAAGAGAGAATCACAGGTATAGAAGATACCATAGAAGACATTGACACAAGGAAAACACAAAAAGCAAAAAGCTCCTAGCTCAAAACACTCAAGAAATATAGGACAAAATGAAAAGACCAAACATAAAAATAATAGGTATAGAAGAGAGGGGAGACTCTCAACTCTAAGGGCCAGAAAACATCTTCAACAAAATTTTAGGAGAAACTTCCTGGAACTAAAGAAAGAGATGCCCAGAAACATAAAAGAAGCCTACAGAACATCAAACAGATGGGACCTGAAAAGAAATTCCTCCCATCACATAATAATTAAAACACCAAATTCCCAGAACAAAAAAAGAATATTAAAAGAGGTAAGGGAAAAGGATCAAGTTATATATAAAGCCAGACCTCTTAACCAGAATTACACCAGACTTCTCAACAAAGACTCTAAAAGCCAGAAGATTTGGACAGATATCATACAGACCCTAAGGGAATGAAAATACCAGCCCAGCATACTGTGTTGAGAAAAACTCTCAAATACCATAGATGGAAAAACCAAGGAAAAGCAAGAAATTAATTTTCTCACAACAAATCCAAAAGAAGAGAAACATACAAATATAATTTACCTCGAACAACAAAAATAACTGGAAGTAACAATCATTGGTCCCTAATAACATCAATAGACTCAATCCTGTAATAAAAAGACATAGGCTAAAAGACTGGATTCATAAACAGGACCCAGTATTTTGCTGCATACAGCAAACACACCCCAAAGACAAAGACAGATACTATCTCAAAGTAAAAGACGGGAATTTTTTTTCCAAGAAAACAGTCCTAAGAAACAAGCTGGAGTAACCATCCTAATATCCAATAAAGTAGACTTTCAACCAAAAATTATCAAAAAGATGAGGAGGGACACTGCATATTCATCAAAGAAAAAATCAACCAAGATGAACTTTCAATTCTGTACATCTAAGCCCTGAATGCATGGGCACCCACATTTATAAAAGAAACATTACTGAAGCTCAAGACACACATTGAACCTCATACAATAATAGTAGAGGAATTCACCACCCTACTCTCACCAATGGACAGATCATGGAAACAGAAACTAAACACAGGCAGAGTGAAACTAGTAGAAGTTACAAGCCAAATAGATTTAACAAATATCCATATAACATTTCACCCTAAAACAAAATAGGCCATATACTCAGTCACAAAACAAATCTCAATAGGTGCAAGGACATTGAATTAATCTTATGTATTCTATCAGATCACCACAGAATAAGGCTGGTCTTCAATAACAACGAAAACAACATGAAGTCCACATACACGTAGAAGCTGAACAACACGCTACTCAATAATTTGGTCAAGGAAGAAAGAAAGAAATTAAAGACTTTTTGGAATTTGATAAAAATGAAGGCACAACATACCAAAAATTTTGGGACAAAATGAAAGCAGTGCTAAGAAGAAAACTCATAGTCCTGAGTGCCTCCATAAAGAAATTTGAGACATCATACACTAGCAGCTTAACAGCACACCTGAAAGCTCTAGAACCAAAAGAAGCAAATATACCAAAGAAGAGTAGATGGCAGGAAATAATCAAACTCAGGGCTGAAATCAACCAAGAAGAAACAAAGAGGACTATACAAAAAACCAACAAAACCAGGAAGTGGTTCTTTAAGAAAATCAATAAGACAGATAAACTCTTAGACAGACTAACCAGAGGGCACAAAGACAGTACCCAAATTAACAAAATCAGAAATGAAAAATAGAAACATAACAGAAACTGAAGAAATGCAAAAAATCATCAGATCCTACTACAAATGCATATATTCAAAAAAAACTGGAAAATCTAGGTGAAATGGATGATTTCCTAGACAGATACCAGGTACCAAAGTTAAATCAGGATCAGATAAAGCATCTAAATACTTTCATAATCCCTAAGGAATTATAAGCAGTCATTAAAAGTCTTCCAGGGGAAAAAACAAAAAGCCTAGGGCCAACTGGTTTTAGTGCAGAATTCTAACAAACCTTCAAAGAAGACCTAATCTCAATTCTTCTCAAATTATTCGACAAAATAAAAACAAAAGGAACACTACCCATGAAATTATGAAGCAGTGGTTACACTGATACCTAAACAACAGAAAGACTCAACAAAGAAAAAGAAAACTTCAGACCAATTTCCCTTATGAAATTTGATGGAAAAATACTCAATAAAATTCTCACAAACTAAATCCAAGACCATGTCAAAAGGATCATTCACCATGATCAAATAGATTTCATTCCAGGAATACAGGGACAGTTCAATATAAGGAAATCATCAATATAATCTACTATATAAACAAACTCAAAGGAAAAAAAAACACATGATCACCTCATTAGATGCTGAAAAGGAATTTGACAAAATACAACACTTCAAGTTAAAAGTATTGGAGAAATCAGGAATTTGGGGTCCATATGTAAACATAGTAAAAGCAATATGCAGCAATAACCAACATCAAACTAAATGGAGAGAAACTCAAAGCAACGTCATTAAAATCAGGGAAAAGATAATGTGGCCCACTATTTCCCTATCTATTCAGTATAGTACCTGAAGTTCTAGCCAGAGCAATTAGAAAACAAAAGGACCTCAAAAGAATAGAAATTGGGAAGGAAGAAGTCAAGATATCACTATTTGCAGATGATAGGATAGTATATACAAGCGATCCCAAAATTTTGAACAAATAGCTCCTACAGCTGATAAACAACTTCAGCAAAGTGGCTGGGTATAAAGTTAACTCAAATAAATCCTCTACTAAAAGGATAAAAGGGATGAGAAAAAAATTAGGGAAATAACACCCTTCACATTCATCACAAATAATATAAAATATCTTGGTGTGATTCTAATCAAGTAAGTGAAAGATCTCTATTGTTAAGAACTTCAAGTCCCTGAAGAAAGAAATTGAAGAAGACATCAGAAGATGGAAAGATCTCCCATGTAATGGATTGACATTAATACAGTAAAATGGTTATCTTACCTAAAGCAACCTATAGATTCAATACAATTCCCATCAAAATTTCAACTAAATTCTTTATAGAGTTAGAAATAGCAATTCTCAAATTCCTTTGAAAGGACAAAAATTCCAGGAGAGTGAAAACTTATTCTCAACAATAAAAGACCTGGGGAAATCACCAACCCAGACCTTAAGCTGTACCACAGAGAAATAATGATAAAAAACAAACAAACAAACAAACACATTTTATTGGTACAAAGACAGGCAGGTGGATCAATGTAATAGAATTGAATACCCAGAAGCAGACCAACATACCTATGGTCACTTTGACAAAGAATCTAAAACTATCCAGTGGGGAAAAGAGCACATTCAACAAATGATGCTGCTTCAACAGGTGGTCAGCATGTAGAAGAATGCAAATCAATAGATTCTCATCTCCTTGTACAAAGCTCGAGTCCAAGTCGATCAAGGACCTCCACATAAAACCAGATACAATGAATCTAATAGAAGAGAAAGTGGGGAAGAGCATCAAACACATGGGCACAGGGGACAATTTCCTGAACAGAACACCAATGGTTCATGCTCTAAGATCAACAAATGTGGACTCATGAAATTGCAAAGCTTCTGTAAGGCAAAGGACATTGTTAATAGGACAAAACAGCAACTCACAGATTGGGAAAACATCTTTACCATGGAGATCTGAGAGGGACTAATATCCAAAATATACAAAGAACTCGAGAAATTAGACTCCAGAGATCCAAATCACCCTATTAAAAATGAGGTACAGAGCTAAACAGAAAATCCGTACCTGAGGAATCTCTAAATAATTGAGAGGAACTTAAAGAAAAATTCAATATGCTTAGTCATCAGGAAAATGTAAATTAAAACGAACCTGAGCTTCTACCTCACATCAATCAGAATGGTTAAAAAATCTCAGGTGGCAGCAGATGCTGGTGGGGATGTAGAGAAAGAGGAATGAATACTCCTCTGTTGGCAGTGGGATTGTAAGCTGGTAAAACCACTTTAGAAATCAATCTGGTGGTTCCTAAGAAAACTGGAAATAGTTCTACCTGAAGACACAGCTATACTATTCCTGGGCATATACCCAAAAGATGCTCCAACATATAACCAGGACATATGCTCTACTCTGTTTATAGCAGCCTTATTTACAATAGCCAGAAGCTGAAAACAATCCAGACATTCTTCAACAGAAGAATGGATACAAAAAATGTGGTACATTTACACAATGGAGTACAACTCATCTATTAAAGAAAAGAAAACTTCATGAAATTTGAAGGTTAATAGCTTGAACTAGAAAATATCATCCTGAGTGAGATAACCCAGACACAAAAGAATACACATAGTATGTACTCACTGATAAGTGGATATTAACCCCAAAACTCACAATGCCCATAATACAACCACTAAACTATAGGGAGCATAGGAGGAAGGAAGATCAGGGTGTGAATGCTTCAGTCCTGCATTGAGGGGGAAAATGGATGATCTCAGGACATGAAGAGAGAGAGCAGAAGGAGGAAATAAGGTGGGGCAATATCAGGTATAGAGGGGATTCAGAAGATGTAAAGAGGTTCAGAAAATCAAATAAAAACATTTAGAAGTGGGGGATGAGGAACTGCTGGTAGCCACTGGAGGGTTTCAGATACCAGGGAAATCAGAGGATTCTAGGACCCACCAGGATGACTTTAGCTGAAATGCACAGCAAAGGTGAGATAGAACCTGTAAAGACAACCTTCAATAAATAGGAAATTCCCACAGTGGAGGGGTGGATCTATTCACCTATCTCAAAGTTTTTTGTTTTTTGTTTTTTATTAATTAATCATGTCATTCATTTACATCTCAAATAATATCCCACTTCCTGGTTACCACTGCACTAACCCCCAACCCCCAATATTCCTCTTCCCAGTTTTACCTTCACCACCGACTCATCCCACTTCAGCCCTCCTCCCTCCCCTTTGCCTGTATGAGGGTGCTCCCCTATCCATCCATACTTTTCCAGCCCCACGGCTCTAGCATCACCCTATGATGGGGCATCAAATCTCTCTGGGACCAAGGACCTCCCATTGCTTTCAGGTAAGACCATCCTCTGCTGCATATGTATCTGGTGCCCTGGATTCCTACAGGTAGACTCCTTGGTTGGTCGTCTAGACTCTGGGAAAACTGGGTAGTCAGGCCAACATATGTTGTTCTTCCAAGGGGGTTGCAATCCCCCTCTGCTCCTCCAGTCCTTCCACCAGCTCCTCCACCAGGTTCCCAAAGCTCAGTCTGATGGTTGGCTCCAAACATCCACATCTGCATTGGTCAGTTGCTGGCAGAACCTCTCAAGGAGCTGCCATACAAGGTTCCTATCAGCAAGCTCCTCTTGACCACAGCAACAGTGTTGGGTTTGGTGTCTGCAGACATGATGGATCCATCTCAAAGTTTTTGCCCAGAAATGTTCCTTTCCAAAGGAAAGACAGGGACAAAAGAAATGGAGCAGAGACTGAAGGAAGGGCCATCTGGGGACCACCCCACCTAGAATCCATCCTGTTTTTCAAAGTAATGTCTGTATGGGAACCAAAAAAGAGTTTCTTTGAAGTAGTGATAATTGATATACATAGGGCTTCAAGACACAGTAGGCTCTCCAGGCCGTAAATGAGGGGGGAGGAGGGAGAGGGAGACAGAGATGGAGATGGAGACAAAGAGACAGAGACAGAGAGACAGAAGGAATATATATTAAACAAATATAAACAAATGAGCAAACATGTGGGGCAGTTCTCACAGCCAAAGTCCAGTAGAGCAGAGCCACTTTGAACCCTGGAGACGTACTGAGCATTTGCTTGAAGGGACGGAAGGTGTTCAGTGAATTGCTCCTGAGACCATGGCTCAGATTTCAGCCCAGACCCCTCACAGCTGCCCCTGCAGGAGATGTGTTCTCTATCAGGTAGACACTGCCTCCAACTCCCAGCATTCTAGCTGGACCTTACACACAGTCATCTGACCACAAGCCAGGCATGCCATGCCCCATACAATAAAAAGGGTGGTTTGTCCCCTCCTTTCTCTCTTGTTCCCTTCCCTTCTCTCTCTTGCCTCCCCTCTCTTTCTCTTGCCTCCTCACTCTCTTGTTCCCTTCTTCCTCTCTCGCTCTTGCTTCCCCTCTTTCTTGCTTGCTTCCTCTCTCTTTGCTCTCTCTCTTCTTTGCTCTTCGTTCTCTCTCTCTCTCTCTCTCTCTCTCTCTCTCTCTCTC
>JADRCD010062812.1:0-10731 GCA_019843815.1 Montemys delectorum | reverse complement strand
CTCTCTCTTTCACACACACACACACACATACACACACATACACCTTCATCTATTCTTTTATATTTTCCAATTTAGTGGAGTACACATTTTCTATTATATTCTTATGACTATCAAGATTTCCTCAGTGTCTTTGATGTACTGAGTTTTGCATGGTCAAGTGAAAGGGATGGCTTGACACATTTCCTGCCTCTGGAGCACAGCTAGCAGGGCTGGGCCTCTGTGAGTATTAAAGCTTGCTAGGTATAAGGCTTATTTGTATAATAATGTACATAATGTACTTACATTCCTCTTTTGGGGAATGCTCTCTTTGTTAAAGTTAATGACTCCGTGACAATTAGAAACAGCAAGAATCCAGGAGGCTAGAATATGTTGCTCAGCAAAATAGTGATCATTATGACCATACCTCTTAAGTATGAAAAATAACTCTGAAAACACTTCAAAAATATATAATTTCTCAACTATGTGAAATATAGGGATGCAATGTGAATTGTGTCAGGGGCTTCATGGACCTGGACACACAGGGGCACAGCTGCACTAATGATCCAGCTTCTCAGAAAGATACAAAGGCAGGCAGATTTCTGAGTTCAAGGTCATCCTAGGACAGAGCAAGTTTAGGCCCAGGCATAGCTGGAATGGCTATCTCAGAATGAGATCTCATCCAGCTAGTATATTGCCTGTGCTTACAAAGGCAGGCAGATTGCTGAATTCATTTGCCATGTTTAAAAAAAAAAAAGTATTTGCTGGCTTCTTCTAAGAATCAAGGGGCTAAGGTCATAAAATGCTGATTTATGGGATAATCAAAAGGTAAATGATTAAATAGGTATGTAAATAAAAAAAACTGGACTTTTGTTCTGTAAAAGATGAGCTAGCAGAGAACTATTGCAGTTATTTTTAAGAACTTCTCTGGTGAGCTTTTTGACTTTGGTCAGAAAAACCTAAGCATTTTTTCCTAATAGGTTTTTGGACAGAAAACCCAAGAATTTTTTTCTAGTAGCTTTTCTAACTTTGGTCAGAAAGTTGTCTCAAGTAGAGAGCTGTCTCTAGCAGAAAGCTGTCTTAAGCCATCTCAAGCAGACTATAGAGCTGTCAGTTTGCACTCACAATTGACCTGGAGTCATTTCTTTTACTGCTCCCAAATACACCTTCCTTAGGACCATCTCTCCAAGCTGAGGCCCCTAATTTTATTAATTTGCAGTTTTCTCTTTGTCATTTAGTTAAATTGGCTCAGTTTATCAATCTTACTGATTTTTTTTACCATCAGTTCTTCATTTCATTGTTTCATTATTTGTATTGTTTTACTGATGTTGATGTTTCTATTTCATTGATTTTGCGCCTGAGTTTGCTTGTTTATTGCCATCTACTCCTTTTGAATGTTATTTCTTCTTTTGTTCAAGAGCTTTTAGGTGTGCTGGTAAGTTACAAATATGAAAGTTCTCCTTTATTTTATTTTATTTTTAATGTAAACAATTAATGCTATGAACTTGCCTTTTAGAGCTTTCTTCATAGTAGATTGGGTATGCTATATTTTTTGTTCTTATTTTGAGAAGGCTAGGTTGACTCCATGAGAGGTTTCAACCTGGCAGTTTAGAAGACTAGGCCTAAGAACTGGGCAAGTCCAGGCAAGCTCAGGCAAGTCAATTACTAGAAAATGAAAAAATAACAAAACAAAAACAAAAACAAAATGACCCAGGCTTCAGGTAGCTAGTCAGAAACTGCCCTTCCATCAGAAGCTGCCTTACCACCTGATCTGAGGCAAGGACAGGTCAGCAGCAGTTTCCAGACTTCCCTAGCAACAGTTTCCAGCCCATGCCACAGTAATGGTTCTAGAATGCTTAGAGTTAGAGTTAAATAAACTTCACTTACTCTGGAATTCCTCTAAAGTGCTTTAAATTGGGCCTGCAGGCTCACATGATTATCTCTTTATCTTGATAATGGGAGACCTCAGCATGCTGGACTGCAGTATAAAACACTGTTTGCATTTACGTACTATTTGAGTCTGAGGTGTCATTCTTCAGTGAATCATGGACCTTTATTAATTCTAAGAAGTTTTAATTTCCTTCTAAATTTCTGTCTTGACCCTCTTTTTATTCAGGGGTAATTCCATGTTCCTTTAATTTTCATGTTTGTCAACCTTCTAATATTTCTATTGTTGATATCCAGCTTTAATCCATGGTGATTAAATCAGAGGCAGGATATTGTTTCAATTGTCTTATCTGTTGGTCCTCACCTTATATCCATATATGTGGTCAATTTTAGTGAAACGTCCATGAATTTGTTCTTGGGCTGGTGATATGGCTCAGAGGTAAAAGCACGGACTGCTCTATCAAAGGTCCTGAATTCAAATCCCAGTAACCACATAGTGGCTCACAACCACCCCTAATGAGATCTGGTGCCCTCTTCTGGTGTGTCTGAAGACAGCTACAGTGTACTTATGTATAACAATAAATAAATAAATCTTTTTTAAAAAAGAAAGAAAGTATGTTCTTTTGTTTCTGCTGACATGTTCTGTAAATATCTTCTAGGTCCATTTGGTTCATGATGTTTTTTAACTCCAGTGTTTTGCTGTTTAGTTTTTATAGGGATGACTAGTCTAATAGTAAGAGTAGGATATTGAAGTTACCCACTACTATTGTGTAAAGATAAATATGTAAAATTGTGGAAGAATTCATTTTATGAACTTGCATGTCCTTATATTTCATGTATAAATTATTAGAATTGAAATATTTTCTTGGTAGATTATTCTTCTGATGATTATGTATCCTTCTCTACCTCTTCAGTTTAGATTTTATTTGAGATATATTTTGTAAGATACTAAAATGTCTACATACCTTTTTCTTCTTGTAAGATACTAAAATCTCTATATTTTTTTCTCTCCTTTTACCTAGAAGTTATTTCTATTATTGGTGGTGAGTTGTTAGTCTGGATCTTTATTATTACAGAATTGAGGCTATGGATATTGAGAGTTATCAGTGAGTAGTGTTTATTGATTCTTGTTATTTTGTTAGTACAGTGTGAGTTCCCCCTTTTTATTTACTTTTCTGGGGCTATTTATTCATTTTGTCTTAGTAATGGTTACCAACTTTAGGGTAATATTTTTTCTAATGTCTTCTGTAAATATCAATTGGTAGATAAATATGGATTAAATTTGTGGAATGTTTTCTATTCTCCATCTATTATGATTGGCAGATTGCCTAGGTATAGTCCCCAGGAATGAAATCTGGCATATCTCAGAGACGTCAGATGCCATCCTAATGGCCATACCTTTATATTTTACTAGGTCTCTTCCTTCTTTTAGCTTTTAATATCCTTATATTTTGTTCTGTATGTTTAGTGTTTCAATTATTATATGTCATGGGGAACTTCTTTTGTGGTCTGGTTCTGTCTACTTGATGTTATCATGCACATTGATATCCAAGTTTTGTTATATTTGGCACTATTTTATAAAAAAATATGGTTTTGTGATTTTTGCCCTAGGTTTCTTTTGCTTTATCTATTCCTATTGTTCACATGTTTGGTCTTTCAGTAGTGTCCCAGATTTCCTAGATGTTTTCTGCCTGAGTTATTTTAGATTTTGCATTTTCTTTGAGTGAAATATATATTTGTTCAATGTCTGAGATTCTCCTTCCCATGTTTCATACTTTGTTAGTGAGAGTTCTGATACTTTTGTTTGATTTCCTATTTTTTGATGTATAGATTTTAGGGGAGGTATTCTCCAGTGATTCTAATTCTTTGTTAAATTCTAGTTTTATATCTTGAACTGTTCTCATTATTTCATTCAACTATTCTTTGTATTTTATGGTCTTCATAGCTTATTTTCATGGCCTATTTTGTTTAAGTAGGGCCATCTTTTCAACTACTGGATTGGGACTCTGCATTAGAATCTGGTAAAGTCATCAGAGAGGACACAACTGAGAGCAATTACTCCCTCTCTTTCTGAATCTATCAGTAGCAAATAGTTCAACAACCTTTAATTTTTAATGAAAATTATTTAAAAGGAAAGAACAGGAAGGCATAGTTCCACATTCTTTCAATTCCACTAATTGAAAGACTCAAGCAAAGCAAGAGGATTACAAGTTCAAGTAGAAAATGGTTATGAAGTACAGGCCAATCTTAAAACTACAAAAAGACTATCAGCAAACAAAAACCAATAAGGGGGAGGAGGAGGAGGAAGAGGAGGAGAAACAAAAAAAAATTCAAGGGACAAAAATACAAAAAAGTAATATGCTTATAAAGCTTAAAGTTTGGTGTAATCTTTTGGGCAATAACATAAAAGGAAATACAGGGAACAATCTGAAATGGGAGACAGAAGGAAGGTACAGTACAGAGAATGGGGAAGAATGCTGTCAAATGCTGTATTATGGACAAAATACTACTATTTCACATATGAACTCTAAGGAGCTGGGCTTATCTATATAAGATATGTAAAAGAACTCAATATTAATTGTGACAAAATCTACACAAGCATGAGCCATCTGAATTCCCAGTATGAAGAGGTGAGCTGGGTATGCAGACCCACCCCTAGCCAGAGCTACTGAGAAGTGTTAGGAGAGCAAGAGTCAGTGTTATCGAAAAGTATAGACTCTGTTAAGTTGATCCAGTGGAAGACTACACATCCAAGAACATTTAGGCAAAAAAATTGGTTTTAAGACTGTACAAAAAGGACACAAAGTTGGGCAGATAGAGAAGTGGAGTGGGTCTGTGAAGATTTGTAGGTGTGAAGATGATCAAAATACATTGTATAAAATTTTCAAAGAACTATTTTTGTTTAAGAATTTACACAATAATGATGGAAGAAAGATTTTGAAAGGGAGCAATGAGGGATATATGGATAGATTTGGGGTGGAGTGAAGATAGAAATTCGGTAATTATATTATAATCTCAAAACATAAAAGAATAGAATAGAATAACAGGATTCGGGATGGGCTAGGAGGGAGAACTCAGGGGATCCATAGGAGGAAGGAAAGCCACCATGATCTGCTTACTCCCTTGAGGACAGAGAGTAATGAGAGGCCACAGCAGAATAGCTACTAAACATCTAGGATGAGAATGTGGGATTGGACTTGGAGGTGCATAGGAAAAGATGAAGAGCTACAGTTAGTCTGCTTGTCTGCTTCCCTGGCTGGAGTGGCCTGCAGGTTTCCTAGGAAGAGCATATTGGAGTTGAGGGTTGGGATAAAGCAATGAATGGAATGGGGGAGTCTAAGGGAAAGATCAGTGTGATCCACTGAAGATGGGGGCAAGGTAAGAAGGAAGGACTCAGTAAGTAGTTTGCTGCTGCAGAGCTAGGGATGAGACTGAGAGATTAGAATTTAATGAGAGGAGGTATAGGTGATTATCTGTATTCAATCTACCTACTTTCCTGGTCAGAGTGGCCTGTGGGTTCCAAGAAAATGTCTGCTTGGGTTGGAGGCTGTAATAAAGAAGTGAGTGGGAACCAGGAAGTTTGGTAGGGGTGGGTCTGATTCTTGTGCCTTCTCTTGGGGCTCTTTTCCTTAGGTTTGTTTTGTCCAATTCATATGTATTAGATTTTTGTTTACCTTATATATTATATTATAATCCCTTAGAAGCCCATCTATTTTTAATTAGAGACAGAAAGGGGGTAGATCTGGATAGAAGGGACATGGGGAGGAACTGGGAGAAGTAAATGGAGGGGAAATCATGATCAAGATATATTATGTGAGAAAAAAGTCTATTTCCAATAAAAGTTTATTCTAAAAATGTAAAAAAAAAATAACTAAGAAAAAGGAAACTAATTAGTGCATAATTCAATTCAAACTCAGTGAACTCAAGAAATCATTCAAATTTGTACTAGAATGTTACAGATCATTTTATATAAACATTATTTACATATTCACTTATTTTAAGCTTCATCATGGACTGGGGATGGGATTCTATGGCCCCACTCTTAGCTGAGGAATTGTTATTAGCTGTTTATGGTTTCCAGGGGGAACATTTTTTACTTTATAAGTGTAGCCCTTGATATATTCCCAATGCCCCAGTAGATGACCTCACATCTTTGAGCATATGATAGGACTTATTGGATTCAGTGGGTTATAATTAATTAAAGGAGCACATGGAGTTGAGAGGGATATGTGATAGGGAATTCTGGGAGAAATTAGAGGAAGGATAAAAGAGTGAACATAATCACCTTACATAGCATCACATGATCCTATATAAATATGTTGTATTTATATAGGAAATCTTTGAAGAATAAAGAGAATGAACTATGTTAAATGATATATCTGAAAATATATGCCATTTAGAATAGTTTTAAAAATAAATGTATAGTGGGTTTTACCTGTAGTATAAAAATCTTCTCTATTGCATTTATATACAGTGATAAAGAATTAAGCCTGGAATAAGCCTGGGAACCTAGGATGAGCCTGGGATGAGCCTGGAATGAGCAGATAGATTCTTTGGCCAGTGAATAGGATTAGATAACAAAGAAAAAGGAAAAAGAAATTAATATTTTGAAAGCTAAGATCCAGCAGTATCAAAAACTTATACTTGAATATTAAAGCCAGGGTTTATTATTATTTTTCACTCACTTAGATGTGCACAAAAATTTTACATGTATTTGTTTGTGTTTGTGTGAGTATATGTGTCAAATCCCCTAGAACTGGAGTTAAGACAGTTGTGAGCTACCATGTAGCTCTGGAACTTAAACCTAGGTCCCTCAGAAGAACAGCAAGTGCTTTTAACTCCTTAGCCATCTCTTCAGCCATACTTAATATTAGATGAAGTAATGATGGTTATTTTATACAGCATCATGTCATAAGGATTTAGATGACATATATGAAGATTAGAATGGTATAATGTAGGCCAAATTGTGTATTCTAATAGAAACCCAAGTTATGATTAAATGAAATGTTTTTTATCAGTTCCTTAATTCAAATATTTACCACACACGCATAATAAATATAAATTTAGTTAATGAAATAACTAAAGAAAGTTTTCCAAGGGAAGAAGAAAGCTTCAACTTTAAGAAAGTTCTCTCTCTCTCTCTCTCTCTCTCTCTCTCTCTCTCTCTCTCTCTCAAAGATGATAAAGACATAGTTCCTGGAGTTAGGAAGACAGTTCATAAGGATCTGAGTTTGATTTCCAGAACCTTTGTAAAAAGTTGTGTATGGTGGTCCACATTTATAATTCCAGTTCTGGGGCTGGGCACAAGTAGAAACAGGCAGATCCCTGGGGCACAAATGGCAGTCAGTCTAACTTTTACAGAGAGTTCTAAGCTAGTGAGAAAGAAAAAAATAAAAAAGACAACAACTGAAGAGCAGCATCATGTAAGGTTTTTCTCTGATCTATGTAGGCAGGCAGGCAGACATACAGACAGGGACACATATATACACACATCCTGTGCACCTGCATAAATGTACACATATACATATAGACACAAAGGAATATTCCCATGTCCACTGTTATACTTTTATTTGATGGTTAGCACTGTCATAACCATATTCTTATCATGAAAGGGATGGGACAAAGGAATTCATTGTATGAAGCTGGAAAAAAACAGATCTATATTCTTGAATGTGTCCTTAAGCCTCCATAATAGACCACTGTAGAGTTGCCCCACTCGTAGTCCTGATTAGTGAAATTAAACCTTTCCATACATCCACTAGGGTTTGGTTAGTTATACCTTTTGTCAGAGGTAGCTAAATTGATATACATGGTCTCATTTCTTCTCTTCTGTGTTTAAGATTATCTAGTTAATGATAAGTATTTAATTTTAATTTGAGATTTTCAATATATGTCATTTGACTTTTAATTACAGCCTTTTTTTCTTTTACTTGTGAAATCTGTACAGGAATAAAAATATGATGTCCATAAAGAATGACATGATTAATAACCTGGACTTATGTTTGACTATCTCCACAAAGCAAGCCAGGGAAACTCTCTCTGGACTGTCAGGTTTTATAAATACCCCTCAGTAACTTGCTATCAAAGACAGAATTCTTGATTAAAAAGTAAAAATGGATTCTGCCTTTAACAAGATGAGAGGAACTAACTAAAAATTATTCCAGGAACATGCAAAGCAAATGAACACTGTGTGCATGGTTCACCAGAAAAACATGAATAGGGTGAGTTCAGAATGTTTAGTCTTAATTTTTAAAAACATAATAAAAATTAAACAATTAAAGTAAGATCAAATTTAGAGCCTACAGAAAACCATCTTTTTTCCCTCTTGCCTTAGAACACAAAGTCAAATATGACAATTACAATAGCCTGAGGTTATCTCAAAGACAGCCAAATAATGTGACTAAATGTAAGCTCATTCATACTCATGAATGCAAATCCCAGATTTAGAGGTGCTGAATTGTCTTGTACATTTACTTCTTTTAAGGTGTTAGTAAACTCAATATGATAAAGTCTTATCTGCCATGTACTGATGTCCAGTCTGCGTAGGAAGGCATATAGGGCAGGAAGGAAGATGGAAACAAGGCAAAAAAGAACAAGGCATCTGGTAGGCGAGAAAGCTACTTCAAAGTTGTCTGGAAAGCTAATTAGAATGTTAGTTTCTGATGCTCTTTAATGTGGTATCTAAACAACACATCAAAGGGCAAAGAGAAATCAGAATGAGAGGCTATCTTTATTCTCAAAGGAAGTAAAACCTCAAAGGAAACATAATACATGAACTTGTGGAAAATGTGGAGTTTCAGTAAGTAAAAAGTGGGTTGTGGACGTGGGTTCATTATACATAAATTGATGAGGCAAAGGCAGAATAGTTTATCTTGCCAGGGTAGGGTCTTAGTAGGAGAGTGGTCCTGGATGAAGTCGCCTAGGATGGGGAAGCTGTGGTTCATACTTTCTGCATATGTTTGTTTTAGCTAAACATCAACTGTTCATAAATGCACCCAATCATTAGGAACCATTAAATATTTGTAACCACTCATACTCAGACCAGTAATGTGAGAAAGAAACATTAATCATAAATAGCACCAAGTCACAAGAGGTGCCTATTCAAGGAAACTAAGTATAGTGGTTTTAAGAAGGACTTAATAATACCTCATCCCAATAAACCTTATTAAGCCTAGATATTTAGAATTCAAATGAAAAAAATATTTTAAAAGAAGCATGAATTTCGACTTATTTCCATGTATAATCTGTTCTGTAAAAATGCAAGCAACTTTCAAAATGTAATCTATGACAATTCAGACCATTACAAATTCAATTTATTTGGAAGAAAAGGTTACAGTAAAGATTCTGTAAGGGATTTTAAAGTCAAAACAGAAATAACGAAACACCTGAAAAAGAACTAGAGATGACTTCTTATACATAACGTTACTAGTTTTCCAAGTATGTGTCAACAAAATCCCCTGTTTCATCTCAGTTAAGTATGTTGCATCATTATTTCCATTCCCTTTGTTAAGCTGATTTCATTACAACACTTGTATACTTTACCCCAGGTGATACTTGAATGACCTTATAAATTATCCAAGTCTGGTATGTGTCAGGAAGATCTATAATGGCAGGAACGGAGGCAGGAAGTTGAAGGAAGAGAAGTAAACATAAATTAAAATTAAAACCAGGCTTGTTGGCACAGACCTGTAATCCCAGCAAGGATCTTGAATTCTAGGTATGCTGTCCTAAGTTGAGAGTTCAAAGTCAGCTTGGGCTGTCTATCAAGATCCTATCTTAAAATAAAATATAAAAAAGATCATTAGGATCATAGTTAGGTGGTAGAATGACTGCATAGCATGCCTAAGGCACTATGATTAATCTTTACTATTGCAAAAGAAAAGGAAAAAAATAGTATACATCTGATACATTCTGCCTATTTTCTAAATATCACAAGGTAAGAAATAGATCACATCAACATTCTATTCTGTTGCATTTGGAAGTTTTCAATGGCATCATACAAGACTAATACATAACTTACTATTGTCTTTTCCTCCTCTTTGATTTTTGATGATATCACATTGGTCAACTATGTGAAATGGGGAATGGTATACTCAAGATTGCATATTAGCAAAGGGTAAGAGTACAAAGTGAATATAATGTTCCTTAACTCACTGGATAAAAATAAAAGAGTAGATGGTCATTTCTAAGACCTAAGAGAGCAATACCCAGAACAGCCCAGGTCCCTGGAGTAATCAATGTAGAAATGTAATTACATTGGTCCAAAAGAATAGTGACAATTATTTTAATTAAAATAGTTTTTTTTTCCCATAGAATGCTGTAGGGCCCCGGGGAATGGGGAAATAAAGGAGTAGGAGAGACCTGCGTCCCCGCCAGAGCTCAGGGATCCTGGGCGGTGGGGAAGCAGGAAACTGCTGCACCCTCTCCACGCTGCCCAGGTGGGCATCTGGCTGTGGGAAGCCAATAACCTCAGTCTGCAGGGGTGAGAGGGAGCAGTCTGGGGTCCCTAAGCCTCACAGAGGTGAAGGACAACAGATTCTAGCTCTTGGGCGTTACAGGACATTACTTCTGGACACTGCAGAAGAGCTGAGAATGGGTTGGGGCACCAAAGTGGCAGTTGCCCCAGGTCAAAAGGAAAAAGAGAGGGCAGGGAAGAGGCACTGGGCAAGAGTCCTCGGTCTGGTCTGGCGGTTGGAAACTCTGGGAGGCTTCACTGTGGGAGGTTAGATACAGCTCTTTAGGGGAAGGCCTAAGCCATTGTTTCAGCATTGTGAGTCTAGATGAAAGGAAACAGTCCATAGTTTTAGGGTTTTATTGTAGAAGACAGAGAGAGAGAGAGAGAGAGAGAGAGAGAGAGAGAGAGAGAGA
>JADRCD010062811.1:0-11593 GCA_019843815.1 Montemys delectorum | reverse complement strand
TTTTTTTTTTTTTTTTTTTTTTTGTCTTAGAAACAAAATGAGAAGTTGCCCATTGGGTCTCTTGAGAGTACAGGAGACAAACACGTTTATAGTAGACTAAGGTTATTGCCCCTGAAGACCACAACTCTCTGAAACCAAGCTCTTTAAAGAATTCCTTCACCTTTGCAAAGTTCCCAGAGTTGGGGACTGTTAGATAGAAGGATTCTCCAACTGGCCTCCTCCATCAACAGTATAACAAGTATAAAATGCTATACAGTCATTGAAAAGATAGGGTAATGTTTGTTATGTATCATGTTTGTAATGTTGTCTATTATGTGTAGTACAATAGAAAAAAGGGGAAATACCCTGAAATAATGAATCCTATAATATCATTTTAGAAATATTAAATGTGTACATGCACACTCATAAAAAGCTTTGGTTAGTGTGAGCAAAAAGTCAAGCATGATAATTGTTTATTTGGATCAATATTGATATATTTAATGAGCTGATAGCAAATATTAGATGATCAAGATGTAGAAGAGGAAAAAACAGAGGTCCTCAGCAACATCAAGGTATTTGCAGTAGCTGTATACAGACTCCCTCTCCCCACTCTGTGTCAGCCATATACTCTCTCTCTCTCTCTCTCTCTCTCTCTCTCTCTCTCTCTCTCTCTCTGTGTGTGTGTGTGTGTGTGTGTGTGTGTGTGTGTGTGTAGCTGTGTATACCCTGGTTAGGCTTTGAACCTATAATCCTCCTGCCTCAGCCTCCCAAGAGGATTACAATTACTACACCTCAGTTACCACAAATCTCTTTAGACTATCCCTGTTTACACGGCTCCATAGCCACGTCTAGAGAGAACATGGCTGTATTGATTTGGACCCATTGTCTGTTCTTACATCAATCAGTTTACCCCCAAAAGGCTGAATATTTCCAAAGTTTTCTAAGATTGGCAAAGATAATACTAGTATTATTGGAGACATGGGCAGCCGTAACTACACAGGGATCCAGGCATTTTCTCTTCTCTCCCCCATACACTCGAACACCTATCAAACTGCTACTTATAAAAAGTAGAAATAGTACAGACATAATTAAAAGAATAGATGAAAAGAGTAAATTAAAAGAAATTTTCTCTCTTTTGCTGTTGTTTGAAACCCTTTAATACTCTTGGAATTTTTATGGTAAACTTGATTGATTGGCTGATTGGTGGATTGAATTGGAATCATACCCAGAGCTTTGCACATTCTGGGCACTCTTAGTACTCTACTGCTAAGCTACACCCCAGCCCCTCTGATGAACATCATTAATTAACGAGAAACAGAAGAGGAAGGAACAAAGAGAGGGAGTCAAAGAAGACCATTTAACAAAGAGAGGGAGTCAAAGAAGACCATTTCCAACATCTTAATCAGTTTAAAATGCTTCTGCAGAGTACAAATACAGTCATTTTCACTGTTACTTCCAACTATGAAGAAAGATATTCAGCTCACATCTACATATGTGGCACCGCAGGCAAGATCTGCTGGAGCTGCCAGTCTCATTTCCCCAGGCTATTCTCTACATAGGTGATGGCAGTACCATGATGACCCAACCCAAGCAACAGACATAATGAGCAATGCTGTGGAGGAGTACTGACTGGGAGCCAGAGAACCTGTTCATAATCCAATTCTACCTTACCTTGTCCTCTCAGAAGGGGATAATATTTCTACTCTCTTTTCACAGTTTATCCATGCAGCCTCTAACATCATACAGGTTAACTGTGTGGCCCCGGTGAGAGTAAGTCAATAGATGTAAAGTATCTCATGGGATATATTAGTCTGCTACATTTTATTCCATAGCAACATATCGCAGGTTGGTTGATTCGACAGTATTTTTGCTTAGCTATTATTGGGGTCCATTCCTCTTGGGGCCTCTCTTCCTGGCTTGAACATGGCCACTTTCCTAGGGAGGCCTTATTTGGGCTTCTTTGCATTCATGTTCTTTCTGTCTGCTTCAGGAAATGTGTTTGTTTCCTTGTTTGTTTTTGAGACAAAGTCTCTGCTATTCCACGGTTTCTAAGTAGCCAAGGACAACCTTGAATTTCCGGTCCTCTGACCTCATTAATGATGCTATTACAAGTGTGTGCCACCATACTTGGTTTATGCTGAGAATCAAACCCAGGGTTTCCTGCATGCTAAATAAGTACTCCACTAACTGGCCACAAGACTACCTCACTCTCTTTAGAGTAACACGTCATCATCTCTAGAACAGGGCCCATATAGATCACATTTTATTTATTTATGCATTGATATTTCTTAAGTATTTCTTAAGACTCTTCTCACTTTTCCCTCCACATCTCTCTTTCATAAAAGGAAAAGAATTATGCTCCTCCCCTGAAGGCAGACTACTGTATAAATTATTTTTTATTCTTTTCTGTAAAGGATTTATCTAATATCTTCAATTTAATCTTCAATTATTTGTGTCAGTATTTTCTCATGGCTATTTTTCCTACACTTGGGGTTGTAATCCAACATCCCTTACTTTGCATAAGTGTTTTAGCTTTGATCATGTCGGAGGTCTTTTGGCTTATTCCTGTGTAATTTTGATAAACCTGATACAATGGTCAATTAGTTAGTTGGAGTACTTCTTTACTTTCTGGATGTGCAGGTTCAACTTTTATACTCCTTGTTCTGGCCATAGAATAATCCATTTCACCAAAGAGGTTTCATTTCTTTTATTGGAAAATCATTTTAGAAGCATACACACACACGAACGCGCGCGCGCTCGTGTGTGTGCGCGCGCACACACACACGCACACACACACACACACACACACATACACACACATATTATGCTCCTGGTGGTAGCTGAGGTCAGAAGAAGGTGGTAAACAGCACTTACAGGTATCTGTGAGCCACCTGGTGTGTACTGGGAACTTAATCTAAGTCCTCTGCAAAATCAGCCAATGCTCTTAGCCACTGAGTCATCTCTGCATCCTGTTCTACCCTTAATGTATAATGAACAATTCTCCAGTATATTTTTTTCATCCCTGTCTGAGCCACAAACACTCACAAAATTGGACCTTGACCCTCAGCTATTAGGCCTCTTCTATACACACATACTATAGGAGCTCCGCTTTCCCAATCTGCCCTCCAAGTTTAGATATTAGGACTTCTATCATCATGCAATTTCTTATTTTAGAACCCTAATAAATTAATAGATTAATTTTGAAGAAACCTAAGGTATAAGTAAGAAAATTGGGCATTGTAGAAATCCACGACTATTTGCTTTCAGTGTTCCAGATTTCTTTGAGATGCAAGCATCCCACACCTTGTTCCTTGGGTTGTATGGGGGTTGATCTCACTAACAAGCAGAGCTCAAGAATTTCTCACACCACAATACTTTAAGATGTTATATAAGTAATCTATGTAATTCCTATACTCAGTAGGCTAAAGACCTTAAATTTGAGGATAGCCTGGACTACATCTCGAATTCCAGGCCAGCCCAGACCACATAGTAAAACCCTATCTAAAAAATAAAAGTTGTGTTGGAAGTTGAGCCATTACAACCAAGTCAGTCAATGAAAGGTGTGAGCACTGTATGGGGTCTGATATTAGGTAGCTCTACAGCAGCCTCTGCCTGTCATAGTTTACACTTTCCAACAGCATCCCACACAGCCTATAGATCTTTATGTGACTTTCCTATGAAACTGCCCCAGATATGGTTGTTTGTACTCTGACCTCCAGAATCTCTCAGTTTTCACCCGACTTCTTCAGCTTTAGCCAGGAAACACTCCTCTCCTTCTGTTGACTGCCGCCAGCCTTTTCCAGTCACGCCGCTCACGCTCACTTCCCCTCAGCCTTTCTTATGTTACAGCCTAGATCGTAGAGCCATTGTGTATCAGGATCACCATACAGCCTTGCTGCCTTGTTTTGATAGCCAAGGATCTTACATCTTTCATGGAACTTCAGCAGATGACACAGCATTAGAAAATATATTCCTGGAAATTTCCCTTATTAAAAAATAAAAACCAAAACCAAACCAAACCAAGCTAAACAGACAAACAAAACAAGAGGTAGAAACAAAAGATGAAAATAGCAATTTCCACTTTGAGTGCAAACTTCTTTCCTTATCAAGACCTACATGAATAGAATCATGTGCATGAAGGATAATATTAGGATTCAAAGTCATCAGAATTGGATTTGGGTTTCATTCATTCACTGACTGTGATATTAGACAAATTCTGGGCCTCTCTTAGGCTAAATTTTCATTCCTAAATATATATTTCACAATAAGATATTGCTATTGCATTTAGAATAACATCTCCATATCTCTGGGGTATCTGCAATGTTGTTTTCTTCTTTTAATAGCATAAAACATAGTAATTTTCTCCCCTGCTTCCTTCCTATCAGAGTCTGTGTATGAGGCAGAGAGTCTCCTTTGGATTACTCAGGCTGTCTTATTCCCTGCAACCAGTTATTCTTTTGAGACTGTTAAGCAGGAGCGATGGCATATTTCTTTTTTCTTTTTAAAAATATTATAATTTACTACACAAGTGGGCTTTTTGTTTTGTTTTGTTTTATTTATTTATTTATTTATTTATTTATTTATTTTTGTGAATTTCACACCATGCACTCTAGTCTCACTCATCTTCTCCTCCCCTTGTTCTCACCCTCCACCCCTACAAACTCCCCCTAACACAGGAAAAAAAAAATCTCATTGTGGAAGCTGTAGTGTGTCAAGGTGTATCCCACAGTGTACCTTTTTGTCCACATGTCTTTGCCTGCAAATATTCATTGCAATAACCTATTGGTCTGGTATGAGGCCTCTGGCTTCTGCTACACTATCAATATTGAAACCTGACTGGGACTCTTCTCAGATATCCCCTTGTTGCCCTGTGTTATGGAGATCCTGTAGTTTTGGAACTATAGGACTGATTCCTTCATGCACTCCAGCAGTTCATCAGTAGGGTAGATGTTGGGTGGGCCAATTCAAAGCCCTGGATCTGGGCCTGGGAGATATTTGAGCTTGTAAGCCCAACAGCTCTCTAGCTCTCATGCCCTTGGGGCCAGCTTACTAGAACCTTCCCCTAAATCTAGCTACTAGGGCCAGCTCTACTTTGCTGCCCAGGTAGGTGAGGTGCAGGGCCTGCTCTCCAGAGTGTTGTAGCTGGTGTGGGACATAGCCAGTTCTACCATTCTCATGACCCCAGCCCTCCTGCCTGCCATAGATGCCAAGGGACTAGGGAAGGAGGAGGCCATCTCTTCCATTTCCAAGCCACCAGTAGACAAGAGGCAGGCCAGCTCTCCAATACTCATGCCCTCAGGGCTGGCTCACCCACAACCCCTATATCTAGGACCAGTTTTATTGTGCTTCGAAGGTGAGGTGTAGGACCTGCTCTTCCTAAGTCCTACAGTAGGTGAGGGGCAGAGACATCTTTCCCACTCTGATGACCTCAGGGCCAGCTCTCCTGCTTGCTATTGGTGGCAAGAGGCAGGGGCATGGGGGTGGGGGTTCTCTCCCTTGCCTATGTCACCACATGGCAGTCACATTGCAGTGGGCTAGCTCTCCCACATTCACGACCTTGGAGCATCTCACCCAAGTCCCCACCATAAGGGTCAGCTCTACTGTGCTGCCCTGGTGAGATGCAGGGCTTGCTCTCCTGTTCTCAGGATGACCCCATGGGGGCCAACTCTCCTGTCTGCCTCCGGCGACAGCGAGGGCAAAGGAGAGGGGAGGTGATCTCCTCCTTGCCCACGGAAGTGGCATGTTCCTAAAAACGTTCTTTTTGGGAACAAGGAAAGTATGATCCACAGGGTTGCAGTGACTTTACCAAGGTCAAGCCATAGAAGACTAGGTTGCCATTCTAGGATTCTCCCAATTCATTTGTGGAGTAGTTACTGAAGACTGGCTAGGTGTCCCATGCTACAGTTAGAGAAGGTGTCCCAAGTTACAGTCAGTGCTGTGGAAGAGAGAAACACACTTCGGAAAACTATAACAGCTTGTGATCAGTGCTAATTTTCCCTCTTGTTGGAGAAATTTTAAAGCCCAGAGCTGCATCTGCACCAGAATATGAATGTGAAAATCAATGGGTGCTGACTGAAGTGGCTTTAGAAAGCGTCAGCCTGAATCCTAATGGATGGCAAATGACTTCTTGCAGACATTCCTCTTACCTAAAGCCTTATTCAGTCATCCATTTAATCTCTCTCCAAAAACACATTTACAGAAGACCAATGAAATGCACACACAGCACCAGGCTTGCAACCAGGGTAGAA
This sequence comes from Montemys delectorum, assembly GCA_019843815.1. Taxonomy (NCBI): domain Eukaryota; kingdom Metazoa; phylum Chordata; class Mammalia; order Rodentia; family Muridae; genus Montemys; species Montemys delectorum. The sequence goes on along the minus strand of JADRCD010062811.1, from coordinate 5,366 downwards.
AGACGAAAATAATATTGCTGCCTAAAATCCAGGACGTAAGGCAGTATACCCTGACAGCTATCTGCACCTCGAGTGTTCACAGAGTTTAAAGAGATCGTAGGAATAATATAAGTGGATTCTGTCAAATGCCTGTACTTAAAAAAAAAAAAAAATTGTACCATCATTAAAGCAGCGTTATGTGAAATGCACCCTTTCAATAGACAGGACTCCTGTTCTTAGGAATGCAGGAGGATTTGGAAGTGGTTTTTTACACGTTAGTTAAGATTCATATTTGCTCTTTGGCTATCGTGAATAAACAGTCAGAGTATCCATGGTTCAGAATTGACTTCTAATGCATGCCCACATCATTGAAGTGGATTTTCAAATCACAAGTAGTTTTCTGACCCTGAAATAAAACTGTAAGCTTTATATATTACATAATTGACAAAATATGCATATATTTATACATAACTTTTCACTGAGTCATAGAAATTCAACTTTACACCATTGTTACAATGCAGTTGCAAAACTGTCAAATTAAAGTCACAACAAAATCAATATCTATTAGTGGGCTTTTCTCTCAGTTTTCTCTGCATCCTCTCAACCACTGAGTCTTAAAATAAGCCAGCCTCCAGAATGGAAGGGTGTTACGGTCAGCACACGACGGAACTGATGGCTTAATCAATTCTTGCTTTTTAGCATTATCTTTAGGGCCCAGATAAACATTATTTATTCATTTTTACTTGGAACCGGCTTTATGGAACTTTACCAAAGGGATGAGACACTATTTTATTTCTATAAATATCTGCTGGTGGTGGGCATAACACAGAGGAGACAAGTGTTGCTTTCAGAAGTTGGCGATGACATCAGTTATTATAATACTTTGAAGGAAGGAAGGAAGGAAGGAGAATAATAAATGCTTGTGGATGACTTCCTCCATGCCTTACTAAAGCTTCTCTTCCCCCCAAACATGTCTTAGTCTTACAATAAGTCAGAAAGAAGAAAAGAAGCATGGGTCCTTTTCTAGATTTCATTTAGAGGCCTGAGATGGATGGAATAACTGTCAAAACAACTTGTGACAGGAAAAAATTCCTTTTAGAGTTCAGTGTCTGCATACACTGTAAATGTCACTGTACTGGCTGGTTTTGTGTGTCAACTTGACCCAGGCTGGAGTTATCACAGAGAAGGGAGCTTCAGTTGAGGAAATGCCTCTATGAGACCCAGCTGTGGGGCATTTTCTCAATTAGTGATCAAGGGGGTAGGGCCCCTTGTGGGTGGTGCCATCCCTGGGCTGGAAGTCTTGGGTTCTATGAGAGAGCAGGCTCAGCAAGCCAGTAAGAAACATCTCTCCATGGCCTTTGTGTCAGCTCCTGTTTCCTGACCTGCTTGAGTTCCAGTCCTGACTTCCTCTGGTGATCAACAGCAATGTGGAAGTAAGCTGAATAAACCCTTTCCTCCTCAACTTGCTTCTTGGTCATGTTGTTTGTGCAGGAATAGAAACCTTGAGTAAGACAGTCACCTAACTTGAATTTTGGATTTAGGTCACAATGCCTTTCAATTGTAAGAGACTATTGCAACACACTTCATGCATGGACTTCGGTATGAGAAACTGGTGTTTGTTGGCAATAATGACTTTCCCAGGGAGACTTGATCACGGGAAACACTTTAAGTAAATGCTCTGAGGAGTGGCATTGTCTTCGTCAGGGTTTCTATTCCTGCACAAACATCATGACCAAGAAGCAAGTTGGGGAGGAAAGGGTTTACTCAGCTTACTTCCACATGGCTGTTGATCACCAGAGGAAGTCAGGACTAGAACTCAAGCAGGTCAAGAAGCAGGAGCTGGTGCAGAGGCCATGGAGGGATGTTCCTTACTGGCTTGCTTCCCCTGGCTTACTCAGCCTGCTCTCTTATAGAACCCAAGACTTCCAGCCCAGGGATGGCACCACCCACACCTACAAGGGGCCCTACCCCCTTGATCACTAATTGAGAAAATGCCCCACAGTTGGATCTCATGGAGGCACTTCCCCAACTGAAACTCCCTTGTCTGTGATAACTCCACCTTGTGTCAAGTTGACACACAAAACCAGCCAGTACAGGTATGGATCCATTGCCTGTTAAAAAATCCCTCCTAAAGGGATTATATTGTTTATTATCTTACACTTGTCCCGACCCCCACCCCCACCCCGACATCTGGATATCTCTAGTGCTACCTGCCCTTGCTAAATCTGACTGGAGCCTGTCCTTCCTGTGATCCTGCTTGTGTCAGAACTCCTCAGAGTCAAGCTGTGTTTGGGATCCTGTGATTCTGGGATCCTGGGATCCTGGGCTTATTAGGTCACCTGGGAGTGGAGCTTCCTCTGGGTGTTGTGGGACTGGCTGCAGAGCTTGTACCCAAGGTCTACTCTGGACATCAGCCCAGACAGACCAGAAGGAACCCAAGTCACTGGGCTGGTGGAGTTCCTGTGTGCCTGGTCCCACTGGTCCCAGTTATTCCCAGTATTGGGACAGATGTTGGTTCCTCCTCACCTCTGATCCTGGATGTGTCAGAGCACCTGGGAGTGGAGCTTCCTCTCTGTTTTTTTCTTAAATGGAACTATTTCATCACTTATCATAGCAAGCCAATGATATCTCATTGCTACTGTAATTTTCAGATGTGATATGCTGGTTCTCTGTATCCTCTGCATCCTGAATAATTAAAAAAAATTGTTAGTATCTTTATAAACTTCTTTCAGTAAAGATTTTATATTGGAGTTAAAGTTGTCTTTGTACCTACTTATGCCTGACATTCATATGGGGCCTCTGAGCAAGACACAACAACTCTCCACCTCATGCCTGAGCCTCTTCAATGCCCTTGGTCAGCTCCATTCTCTGCAAAGCTTCCTGCTATATCAGCTCCAGGTCTTGGCCCTCTCTTGTGTCCCTTGCCACACAAAGCCATAGTCTGTTAATTCATTCGAGGAATGACATCACCTAGCCCATCAGAATCTGGAATTCTGTTGGAAAGAAACCTGCCTAGATGTAGCACAGAGATCTAAGTATTCCCAACCAGAAATCCCTTTGACAACTTTGAGACAAGCTAACTCTGTCTTCTACATACATTATAATCCTTGTCTCTATTCAACTGAGGTCATAGTATGGGTTCCAGCCAGTGAAATGTAAGCATGGTATGTGCTGTTTTCTAGTTTGGGCCAAACCAAAACCAAAACCAAAACCAAAACATAAAACAAGCAAAGAAAAAACCCTTTTAAATAATAGGACTTTTAGCTTCCACTGGTTTGGAGCATAGAGCCTCAGAGTAGCCACAGCTTGATCAGAGACACATTGAAAGGAAAATGAGCAAGTTGAGTGTGGCACAGGCCTGTAATCCCAGCACCACACAGGCTAAGTCAAGAAGTTCACCAAGCACCTTGAGTCTGAGGCAAGCCTGAGCTATATTGCAAGATCCGGTCTCAAGAAACAAAGATAGGCTGTTGAAATGGTTTAGCAGGTAAAGGTGACTAAGCCAAGCTGGACAACCTGAGTTCACACCCTAAGACCAAGACCTACTTGATAGAAGGAGAGAACTCCTGCAGGGTGTTTTCTAGGCTTCACCTGTATGATGCACACACACACACACAAAACAAAAAGAAAACGATCAAAAAGGAACACTACCTGACAGAAATACTAGTACAGAACATTCAGCTAAGTCTACAGTGTGAGCAAGAAAGACACTTTAGCTGTGTTAAGCCCAATATGTTTTTATTTAGAATAATGTATTCTTGGGCAATTTCTTAAATATAAACAATGTATCTTGATCATAGTGACCCTCTGCTCTCCATTTCCATTCCCCTCAAGCACCCCCAACATGTTTCCCCCTACCCCTCATTTTTTTTTCCATTTTGTTTTGGTTTTGTTTTCTTCTGTAACACATTGAACACAGTACCACTGTCTGTTGGCACGCTGACTGATATTGTTGGCTTGTTCTCCTATGGACCCTTCCTATCTTCCTGCATTTACACTTTACCACCCATTCAGTGATGTTCCCTAAGCTTTTTGGGAGGTTGACTTCGATCTCCCACTTAGGGCTAAGTGCTTAATAATCACTTATTCTTAGCACTGTGACCAGTTACAAGTATCTGCATCAACAGCTGACCACTGCAGAGAGAAGTTTCTCGTAAGCCAGATTTTGAGGTAGATTTGTTGTAACAGCTATGCATTGCCTGAACTAATAATATTCATCTCACATGACCTTTTGGAATACTTTTTGGCTACCTATTTTCTATGGCCACCAATGACAGATATGAAATGTCAAATTTAGCCAGCTTACTTTCTGATCAGACTTGTCACCTTCTAGTGCTTTCTTTGTAATATGTCCAAGCCATAAATGTAGACACGATTCTTTTTATTAACTGAGAATAATTTGTATAAAATATATTCTGATCAGTTTCCACTTTATCATCTCCTGGTAGGTCTTCCCCTCCTCCTGGCCCATCCACCTCCATGCCCCCTCCCCTGTCTCTCTCTATCTCTCTCTGTCTCTAAAACAAACAGGAAAATAAAAACCAAACAAACCAGAATTTTTTAAAAAGAAAATATGTGGGAAACACACACACACACACACACACACACACACACACACACACTATAAAAACACAAAATTGGAAGTCATAATATATATGCAAAGAACCAGTAAGTTGAAAAATAACCAACCAAAGCAATATAAACAAACAAACAAACAAACAAAGTTCCTACTAGTTATACTTACTCGAATTTAAGCTCCATTTAGTAGTTTATTTCTTTAAATGTTCCTCAACGTCATTTTGTCTTAAGCATTCTCATGTCTCACTTTATGCACAAGGCAATGAGTTTTTAAAACTCTGATAGTTTTAAAGGAGAAATATTAACCATCCTAGGTTCCTCTCCTGAGCTAAGGCTTCATATATACAACTTCATCAACTCCAGATTAAACATTGGTCTTCATTTGTGTGTACCATGACACTTCAACCTCAAATTTTCCAAAGACAAACTTATTATTTTCTCTCCCCATAACCCAAAAACTATTATGATAGTTAGCTTAAATTGTCAGATTGAAATAATCTAGAATCATCTGAAGGTTGTAATGAAGGACTGTCTATATTGGGTTGGCCTGTAGGCAGTCTGCAGAGTTTCACCTTAATTAAGGTAACTGGTAGTGAAGACCCACCAACTTAGGAGGCATCATTCCCTAGGCTAGGGGTCTTAAACTATGTGAGAACAAAAGACACACTGAGCTTACCTGCACCTATTTCTCTCTTCTCCTGACTTGGGGATGGGATATGACAAGCTGTTTCAAGTTCCAGACACTAACTTCCCAGCTATGATAAGTGTCTTAGTCAGGGTTTCTATTCCTGCACAAACATCATGACCAA
>JADRCD010062810.1:0-12587 GCA_019843815.1 Montemys delectorum | reverse complement strand
GATTGCTTCAAGTTTCTCTCCATTTAGTTTGATGTTGGCTACTGGTTTGCTGTATATTGCTTTTATTCTGTTTAAGTATGGGCCTTGAATTCCTGATCTTTCCAAGACTTTTATCATGAAGGGGTGTTGGATTTTTGTCAAATGCTTTCTCAAGATGGCCATATTTTACTATTTCTTCTGTGCCAGCACCCTGGTATAGGGCCCCTACTTCCATGATTTAGTACCTTTGCTAAAGCTGAATTATAGTAGTGAGTATGTGTATTTGAATTCTCAGAAATAGGACATAAGGATCTAAGAGCCATTCATTCCTTTTGCTCTGATTACCTTCCTCTGGTTTCTAATATAGTTAGTTCCTTATGTTTTAGTGAGCCCCAACCATAAAATTATTTTTCTTACTGCTTCATAACTGTAATTTTGCTATGTTTATGAATTGTAATGTAAATATCTGATATGCGACCCCCATGAAAGGGTCGTTCAACCCCCAAAAGGGTCATGACCCACAGGTTGAGAACTGCTTTTCTACTTCTTCCCTTTCTATCTATCTTCTCAGCATCCATTCCAGCTTGAAGGAAACCTTCTATTCCCCACCCCTTTACCACCTCTGTAATGTCTCTGCTGCTTTGTTTATTTAAAGGTCTAAGTAAGTGAATCTCCAATTACTCTTCTGTTAGCTTCGTAAGTCTTGTCACACAGGCCACATGCTAGTCTGATATACACATAGAAAAAATATTTATTGATGGTATGTGAGTAGGGGTTCAAGAAATAGAAATTCTCTTTGCATCAATCTCTAGGGGGATTCTCTGGAGCTGAAGTGGAGAAAGGGATATTATTCTTAAGAGTGAGGGAATGGGAACACAAATAATGTAATCAGTCTTTGATAGACTTGAGCTCAGATCAAATGGGTATCGTCTCTGAGCCTTAGCAGTATCTTTTGTTAATTGAAAATTAAAAGTCCTGTCTGTGATGAACACTGAATCACAGTAGGGACTGTTCCTAGTGTAACAAATTGGCTAACGCATTTTTTTTTTTTAAAAAAAAAAAACTTTATAGAGGTAGGAAAGCCATATTCATTCAGCTTCAAGTCTTTGACTTTGCCCCTTTGCTGTGGTACAGCTTGGAGGTACAATACTTGAGATAACAAACCAATATGAGCTGTAGCTTACAGTTACCCAGTCACAAGCAACCAGTACTTCATGGGGTACTTGGCTAAGCCATAATGTATGTTGGATGTATTAAGGGTGTTTGAACATGTGGTATTTTTTTTTTATCTGTGGTGGACTTATCTATACATAAACCTGGGTATGTTGATAAGCATCAGTATGCATAAAAGGTCGTTATATTATAGCAAGAATTAACTGACTCCTCTTGTTCTCAGTACCCACCTTAGAATCAGAAGAGAGTATAATGCCTGATAAATAGTTTGCAGGAAAAATGACTAGCTTTCTACTTCAGATTTCTTTCAAAAGGTACTGCTCAGTTCTCCCAACATCTCTCCTTGCAGTTCCTATGTAGGAGCATGCACTCAATAAACACAAATCAACTCTTTTCTTTACTACTCTTATGTCAGGATGTGTTGTGAGAAGCACAACCAACAGCACTTTGTGTATTAACAGAGTCCACAGCCCAGGAGAAGTTCCCTTTCATTTGACAGAAACAGAATATAAGGTTATGGTCCCCAGAAAAACCACTTACTGTCCTAGTCAACTCTCAAGAATGTTATTTACCAATGAAAATGTTGATTGCAACATTAATTTCTCTGGGAAAGTTGCCATCTCCAAAGAAACTTCATTATAAGGAATCAGCTCTCCCAGAGTTGGGAGGCCCGGTAGGCACCTGATAGATGCTTCCTCAACATTAAAACAGAGGTCTTCAACATGTGGGTCATGACCCCTTTGGAGGCTCACATGTATCCTGTATATCATATTTGCATTACGATTCAAAACAGTAGAAAATTACAGTTATGAAGTAGCAACAAAATAATGTTATGGCTGGATGTCACCACAATATGGGGGACAGTAATTTTTTTAAATTTATTAATAATTTTATTTATTTACATTTCAAATGTTATCCTTCTTTCTTGACCCCTCCATGCACCCCATCCCTCCCATTTGCCTTTAAGAGGGTGCTCCCCCATCCACTCACCCACTCCCACCTCACCTCTCTAGCTTCCCCATTCTCTAGGGCACCAAGCCTCCACAGGTTCAAACGCTTCCCCTCTGACTGATGCCAGAGTAGGCAGTCCCTTTGTACATATGTAGCAGGAGCCATGGACCAGCCTATGTATACTCTTTGGTTGGTGGTTTGAACCTTGGGGGTTATGGGGGGGATTGGTTAATTGATATTGTTGTTCTTCCTATGGGGTTGCAATCCCCTTCAGCTCCTTCAGTCCTTCCTCTAACTCCTCTATTGAGGTCCCCATGCTCAGTCCAATTGTTGGCTTTGAGTATCCACATCTGTCTTAGTCAGGCTCTGGCAGAGCCTCTCCTGTCAGCAAGCACTTCTTGGCATCAGCAATAGTGTCTGGGTTTGGTGTCTGCAGATGGAATGGGTACTTAGGTGAAAGAGTCTCTTGATGGCCTTTTCTTCAGCTTCTGCTCCATTTCTCTCCCTACATTTCCTTTAGACAGGGACAATTCTGGGTTAAAAAATTTGAGATGTTTGGGTGGCTCCATCCCTCCACTTGGGGCTATGCCTATCTACTGGAGGTGGTCTCTACAAGTTCTATCTCCCTTTGTTGGGTATTTTGGCTAATGTCATCCCCATTGGGTCCTGGGAGCCTCTCATATTCCTGGCATCTGGGACTTTCTAGTGGTTCCCCAAGTTCCCCCCCCCCACTGCTACAAATTTCTATTCATTCTCTTGACCTTCTGGACTTCTCTCCTGTCTCTTCCCATACCTGATCCTGCCCCCCTTTTCCCTCCCCTTCCTTTCTCCCACCCTTCCTCTATCCCTTTGCCTCCTGTGATTATTTTGTTCCCCCTTCTAAGTGCAACTGAAGCATTCACACTTTGGTCTTCCTTCTTGTTAAGCTTCATATGGTCTGTGAGTTGTATCCTGGGTATTCTGAGCATTTGGGCTAATATCCACTTACTAGTGAGTACATACCATGTATGTCCTTTTGGGTTTGAGTTACCTCACTCAGGATGATATTTTCTAGTTCCATCCATTTGCCTTCAAAGTTCGTGAAGTCATCATTTCTAATAGCTTAATAGTATTCCATTATGTAAATGTACTACATTTTCTGTACCCATTCCTCTGTTGAGGGACATTTGAGTTGTTTGCAGCTTGTGGCTATTATAAATAAGGCTGCTATGAACATGGTGGAGCATTGTGTCCTGATTACATGTTGGAGCATCTTCTGGGTATATGCCTTGGAGTGGTATAGCTGGGTCATCAGGTAGTACTATGTCCAATTTCTGGAGGAACCGCCACACTGATTTCCAGAGTGATTGTACCAGCTTGCAATCCCACCAGCAATGGAAGAGTGTTCCTCTTTCTCCACAACCTCTCCAGCATCTGCTGTCACCTGAGTTTTTGATCCTAGCCATTCTGACTGGTGTGAGGTGGAATCTCAGGGTTGTTTTGATTTGCATTTCCCTGATGACTAAGGATGTTGAACATTTCTTTAGGTGCTTCTCAGCCATTCAGGGCACAGTTTTAAAGGGTTGCATTAGGAAGGTTAAGAACCACTATCTCTAGAGCTTCAAAATAGATTCATCTGTTTAAATTTTCTAGCTTAGCACAGACCAGTGTGGTCTGGGAAGGAGAAAGAGCACAGTTCTCCAGTCCCCCTATGGTGACTGAGGTGAGAAGTTGAAACAGGAGTCAGTTTCCCTCAGAGGAAATTTGTTAAACGGGAATATTTTCCTGGGTACCAAGAGAAAAGTTTTTGCAAACTTTCCTATTAACTCTGTAACTTGTGGCAAGCTGTGCATAATCTATGAGGTGTGGTTTCTATTGCACCTGAGAGAAATCAGCCTGTAGGAGCAGAAGCTACCGGAGTCCTGTTTCCGAGGTTTCACTGCATGCTCCTTCAGCTCTATGCCACCGCTCTGAGGATTGTAGTGAAGTAGTATATAATGTTGGAGCTCTTGGAGTAATAATCCTGTTCACTTCACAGGAAATGATCTAGTTTGGGAGCCAAAGCATCTTACAAAGTTTGGGTGGCTGGCAATTAAAAAAAAAAATCATTAAGAACAAACTACACAGAGGCATGTTTCTTGTTTCTGCTTTTTTTCCTAGCATGTCCTTGAGGTAGAATCACAAAAGAGAGACAACAGATTTAGCCTGTCCTTAACTAAGGCTGCAGGTAGATTGTCTTTTTCCTTGCTTTGTGAATATGAACCGGTCCTGTCTCTTTCTAGCCTTCCATCACTCTCTGCTGGTGTGGGAGGAGCATATATCCTGATAAGGTAGATCAGTGGGTAAGAGCACAGGGTAGAAAAGCTGTGCACTGCGAGAGAATATAGTTTTCACTTTTTAATTTCATGCAATGGATTCTTCACTATTTTTCTGGAACCTGACATATGAAAATTACAGGGAAAGCCCTAATGAGAGTTAGCTCTCTTTAAAAACAAGCAAATATTCCAGGATAAATAGCAAAGCTACTAAACACAATAGAGGATGTGGATTGTCTCAAGTCTCCAACATTTACAGTGCTGTCACTTGTATCTAGTTGGGGGAATAGAATAAAATCAGGTCCCTACATTTCCTCTATATTTTTCCTAAATAAAAAAAGGAAAAGAAAGTTATTATAAATTGCCTTTCAGACAAAGTAGAAAGTACCTTGAGTGTTGTTTTTGTAGTGAAATGACATTTTTTAAGCAACTACCTGCCATCCAGATGAATTATACCATTGCACAAAGTAGCAGAAGTAGCTGGAGAAATAATTGCTGTAAACCATGAGTTGCTTCACACAGTCTTATTTGAGCTGTTCTTACTCTGACTGTTATAAGAATGCTGAGCTTTTGTTAATATTTGGAAATAGCGAATAAAAGTGGGTACACAAATACATTTCATCTGAATGTCTCAAAAGCAAATGAAAAAGATTGCCATCAGCAATGCGAAGAACTTCTACCTATTATGTAACAAATAATCATTTGGGGTCATGGGATACTAATAGTAGCTCAAAAATAACCAGAATGATAAATGTACTTTTGTAATTTAGACTATGGTCTCTTATGTCAGACCATTTGCTGAAATAGGAAGATGTTTTAGAAATCTTACAGATTAGAAAATAAAGTTCTTGGTCACCAATTTTTGTTTGTTTTTTTCCTCCTCATTCTCTCTCTCTCTCTCTCTCTCTCTTTCTCTCTCTCTCTTTGTCTCTCTCTGTCTCTGTCTCTCTCTGTCTCTGTCTGTCTCTCTCTGTGTCTCTGCCTCTCTCTCCCCCCCCCTTCTTTGTCTTCCCTCCTTTCCCCCCTCTCACTCTGTCTCTCTTTCTCTCCTCTAATCCTCTCTCCTTACCAACCTTTTTCCTTTCTTCTCAAGGCAGTGTTTCAGTTGTAGCCCTGGCTGTCCTGTAACCTACTATATAGTATAGGTTGGACTTGAACTTAAAGTGATTAGCCTGCCTCTGTCTCTTAAGCACTGGAATTAACTACATCTGACTCAAGATAACCAACTTTTTTATGTTAATACACCACTGTTAATACAGCCACAGGAGGCAATAAAGCACAGATAGTGAGCAGCATCAATATGTACTTATATGTATTTATATTTATACTTCTAATATGAAGTATAAATATAAATATTTCAACTAATTATTTTGTATTTCTTCCTTTGGTTATCAGAATGTTATTGTTTCAATAACAATAACAATGAGAATAACAATGTATATATGAAATGAGAACATATAATAGAATAATCAGTAATACACATATATACTATTGCTTGAACATCCTGAGTACCCAGACAAAAAGAGCCTTGGCTCTAAAACATTCTATAAGGATAATTGGCTGATTAGAACTTTTGTGATTGTGAGAGTAGGAATGTTGCAGGTCTGGAGCTAAATTATCTTGGGTCTATAGCCCCTTCACTAGCCATCATTGCCCACCTCTTTGCGTGACCTAACATCTTTGTGACTGTTAGGTAAACCTTAACAGGCCTTCAGCTTCCCCCAAACAAAAGGCTAAGAACATCATTAGTTAGAATCTAAGCTCTACAGCACAGATTTCCTTGCTTTACATATCTACCTGATTATGCCACTAATGTATTTCAAAATTGCCTTCATCTATTAAGTTCTTTTATCCTTATTTATTTATATTTTAGTGATGGGGATCTTACTATATAGTTCTGGCTGGCCTGGAACTCACTATGTAGATCAGGCTGCTTCTGCCACGTGAGTGTTAGGATTGGAAGCATATACCACGATGCTCAGCTGTTCTTCAGTGTCTAAAAACTGCATGAAACTGTTGCTGTGTTGGAACATGGTATTTGGGACAACCTTGATTTGTGTTCTTTGATCCCGACCACTTATATTTGACTGCAGAATGTCTTTTATTCCCCTTGAAGTGAGAGCTATGTTTTTGCATCAACAATATAGAATATAAAACATAAGAATTCCTATAAAACTACGTTTCTTATTTTCTGTATGTCTATACAAATGACATTGTCAAAGAAAGTTATAATATAACTCGTAAATAGTAAATATTAATAATAGTGATAAGAAGTATGTATGAAAAGTTTAGTGACACTTTTGTAATGCTTTCTGTTGTTAGATGTAGAAATATAGTCATAATTCTGTGGATAGTTGTAGCGCTTTGTGCATGGTGGGATAGTGGTCTACCACTAGGCTACATGCCTAAGCCCTTAGTTATTTGCTTTAATTCCACTTTATATAAAAATGTAAATGCTATTTATGGCTATCACGTTGTCACTTTATGTACCTCTGGAACATAACACCATGTTTTAATGCAGATATTCATTATGTACTGATCAAATCGATGTAATTGCTCTGACTAGTTTTATGTCAACTTGACACAAGTGAGAGTCATTTTGGAAAACAAGGAAACCTTTTTTTTAATTAGATGTTTTCTTTATTTACATTTCAAATGATATCAACTTTCCTGGTTTCCCCTCTGAAAACAAAACAAAACAAAACAAAAACCTGTTCTCTCCCCCTGCCCCTGCTCACCAACCCACCCTCTCCTGCTTACTGGCCCTGGCATTCCCCTACACTGGGGCATAGAACCTTCACAGGGCCAAGGGCCTCTCCTCCCATTGATAACTGACTTGGCCATCCTCTGCTATACATATGCTGCTGGAGCCATTAGTCCCACCATGTGTACTCTTTGGTTGATGGTTTAGTCCCTGGGAGCTCTTAGGGTACTAGTTAGTTCATATTGTTGTTGGTCCTAAGGGGCTGAAAACCCTTCAGCTCCTTGGGTCCTTTCTCTAGCTCCTTCATTAGGGACCCTGTGCTCAGTCCAATGGATGGCTGTGAGCCTCTACTTCTGTATTAGTTGGGCACTGGCAGAGCCTCTCAGGAGACAGATATATCAGGCTCCTATTAGCAAGCACTTGTTGGCAGCCACAATAGTGTCTGGATTTGATGTTTGAATATGGGAAGGATTCCCAGGTGGAGCAGTCTCTGGATTGTCCTTCCTTTAGTCTCTGCTCCATAGTTTGTCTCTACAACTCCTTCTATGGGTATTTTGTTCCCCCTTTTAAGAAGGAATATCATCCTGAGTGAGGTAGCCCAATCACAAAAGAACACACATGGTATATGCACTCTCTGATAAGTGGATATTAGCCCAGAAGATCGGAATACACAAAGTACAATCCACAAACCACAAGAAACTCAAGAAGGAAGACCAAAGTGTGGATACTTTGTTCCTTCTTAACAGGGGATCAAGCTGGTCTTAACCTCACAAAGTTTTGCTTCCCTCTGCCTCCTGAATGCTGGGATTAAAGGCATGGACCACCATGCCCAGCTTGTATTTTTTAAAAAAAACAATTAGAATAACATATTAGAAATCATTATGACATTTTGAACGTGTGTTTTCGTGATTCTTTTTCATTCCCATCACACACACACACACACACACACACACACACACACACACACACACACCAGTCCCTGCTACCCCTAACCCTCCTTTTGGCCTTCTTACTCTCTTTTCTACTTTCCCCTTTCAAGTCCCAAGGGTCCTTTTGCCCATAATAAGAACATGGATTTAGCTTAGATGTCCATTAACTGATGAATGTACAATGAAAATGTGGTATGTATGGATAATGGAATTTTATTCTGCTATAAAGAAAAATAAAAACTATAAAACTTCTAGGAACTGGATGAACCTGGAAAGTATAATGCTAAGTGAGGTAACGCTAACTCAGAAAGTCAAAAGCTGCATTTTATTCCACACATGTGGATCCTAGATGTAATGTAATCATGGCCTATATATGTTGTTATATTTGTATACATTTCCCATATGAAAGTATGGGAAAAGCCAATATCATTATGTGTGTTTTTTTTAAAGAGAATTGTCTCTTCTAGATATTTTGAAATATATTAAAAATACCACAGCTAATTCTTATCGTCCTATTGTGGGAAAGAACAGCAGAATTTTCCCCTTCTGCCTAGGTATTAGTTTATGCTGCCTGATCAATAAAAGAGATTTTTCTCCCATCCTCTTACACACTTTCCTCTAGCAGAAATTATGAAGTTAGCAGAAAAAAATCAGGGAAAGCACCTACGACATTTCAATAGGCAAAGAGTTTTAGGATAAATATCAAAGATATGAGCAACAAAAGCAATTGTAGAAAATTGAATTGTATCCACCACAGGAAAGACATTGTGTTAGACAAGGTTCTATTGCTGTGATGAAACACCGTGCCCAAAAAACAAGTTAGGAAGGAAAGAGTTTATTTGGCTCAAACTTCCACATTGCTGCTCATTATTGAAAGAAGTCAGGACAGGAACTCAAAGAGGGTGGGGACCTGGAGGCAGGAGCTGACGCAGAGGCCATGGAGGGGTGCTTGTTTCTGGAGCCACTAGTTCTTTCTCAGCCATAAACACTGCCTACCAACTCTCCGGTAGGGCCAGAGCTCTTGAGTTCCTTTTGCTGGTTCACCAGCCCCATGCAACAACCATCCACCTCGAGGTCAAAGAAAACTTATAATTAACAAGTCAGATTTATATATCTATAAATTCTCAATTCACAAGATGCCAATACAATAATTTCAGAACCAATTGATAGTGATAAAAGCTGCCCACCTAGATCAGACATATTATCCCAATTATTCTAACCTTTATGATATAACTACCTATGGCTATTTAAAGCCAAGTTGGTTCAGGTTCCTCTTCCTGTCCGACTGCCTCCATCTTAGCTCCTTCTTCTCTCCCAAGATGCTCTCTGTCTCTGCAACTCTTAGCCCCACCTCCCTTTCTCCTGTCCAATCACAGGCTTCCTGCTGTACTAGTATTTTAATGTGATTGGACAGGGAAATTCCTGTCACAACCTATATTATCTGATGAGACAGAATAAAAATCTCCCAATTGAAAAAAGCTCGGGGCCAAATGAATTTATTGAAGAGTTCTACCAGAGCTTTAAAGAAGAACTAACACTAATACTCCTTAAACTATTGCACAAAATATAGAAGTGGGAAAACCTTCCAAATAATTTTTACAAATCTAGGATTCCCCTGATACCAAAACTGGGCAAAGAACTCACAAACAAAATTAAATTACACGTTGATACATCTGATGAATGTGAATGCAAAAATAAAAAAATAAATAAATAAAATAAAACCTCAAAAAAACCCCTCTAAAACTGAATTCAAGAACACACTATGAAGAATATCCACCATAATCAAATAGACTTCATCCATCAATGGAGGGATGGTTCAAAATACATAAATCAATAAACATAAGCCACCATATAAATAGACCAAAGGACAGAAACTACATAATCATCTCATTAGATACAGAAATGATTTTGACAAAATCTAATGCCCCTTCATGATAAAGGTCCTGAAGAATCTAGGGATACAAGGGCCATATCTCAGCATAATAAAGGCAATATATAGGAAAACCATAGCAACGTCTTGCTAAATGAAGAAACACCAAATCGTTTCCACCAAAATAAAAAGCAAGACAAAGATGAACACTCTTTCTTCCTTTCTGTTCAGTATAGGACTTGAAGTCTTAGCTAGAGAAATAAGACAAGTAAAGGGAATGCAAACAGGAATAGAAGAAGTCAAAGAATACTTATTTGCAGATGATATGATTTTACACATAAAAAGCCCTAAAGACTCAACAACAACAACCGAACAACAACAACAAACCCTCCTACATCTAATAAACCTATTCAGAAAATTAGCAGATATAAAATTAGCACACACAAATGACAAATGTAACAAAAAAGAAATAAGGAAAACAACACCATTTACACTAGCTTGGAAAAAAAAGTGTGTAATCTTAACCAAAGACATGAGAGACTTAGACAATGAAAACTTAGAACATGGAAAAAATGAAACTAAAGAAGATATCAGAACACAGAAATAACTCCCACAATCATGGGTTTATAGGATTAACATTGTGAAAATGGCCATCCTATCAAAAGTAATCTTCAGATTCAGTGCCGTCCCCATCAAAATTTCAATGTAATTCTCACAGAAAAAAAATGTAAAATTAAAAAAAATTAAAAATATTAAATTTCATCTGGAAATATAAAACATCAAGGATATCCAAAACAATCTTGATTGATAATAATATAAAATTGTTAGAGGTATTACCATTCCAGAGTTTAAGTTATACCAGAGAACTACAAAAACAAACAAAACCCTCCAGACTCATTGATCATTGAGGAGCCACACAATAAGTCTACATGAATACAGCCACCTAATTTTTAATAAAAAGAAGAAATGAAATGGAATAAGTGCAGGTAGAAGAATGAATCTAGATCCTTCTCTTACCCTGTAAAAACAAAATAAAACAAAACAACCAGCCAAAGAATAACAACAACAGCAACAACACCTCCCTGCCCCCATCCCAAAAGGATCAAGAACTGCAGTGAAATTGAAATATTCCCCTCTAGAGGGAAGAACAAGCCTAAGTAGATCCAGCAAGGTTAGGTAAATCCAATAAACTGATGAAACATGCCCAAGAAACTCAGAAAATTATGATTCACTAGTGGCCTTCCCAAGGTTGTTTAAGAGGCATACAATTGCTTTGGAGCTGGTGACCTTTCAAAAGTGTGGCTTCTTGTGTAAGGCACTCTGAGGATCAGCTTATATTTATTGTCATTGCTGACATGGGCATTTTGCGGATGAGTGGTCCATGATCATGTAAGTAGCTAGAATAATATCATTGGACCACCAAAAATAAAAGAAACTTGGTATAGACCTGATATCGTGAATATAAGGGAGGAGGAGCAAAAATAGAGACTGGTTGAATTGGCACAGAAAAGGACTTTCCAAACAGGTTCTCAATAGTGCAGGCATTAAGACCAACAATTACTAAAGGGGACCTCTTGAAGCTAAAAAGCTCTGTACAGCAAGGGGCACCATAATTTGAGTGAAGAGGCAGCCTATAGAATGGACAAAACCCCTACCTTTACTGGCTGTATATCTGACAATGGGTGAGTATCGAGAGTATATAAAGAAGTAAGACAAGAAGAACTCTAAACATCAAGAAATCATACTCACAGTCAATAACAATGCAAAAATACATTTGTCCCAACTTCAAAAGTTGCCAGACTCTTTCAGTCTCAACACTGTTTAGAAGCCCAAAGTCTAAATTCTCTTTGGAGATTCAAGGCTATCTCTTAATTGTAACCTCCTGTGCCACCAATTAGAAACCAAGTGTTAAAATACCTGAGCCTATTGAGGACATTCCTCATCCACTTCATCACAAAGAGGTAAATTGGCTTGGGGGTGGGAGGGCAGCATAGAGGAGGTAATATAGGGAAGGATAAAAAAGACCTTTCGAAAAAGTCCTATGGAAACCTTCACAAAGCCCCACCCTAGCTATAAACTGGGAAAGGAAGTTTACTTTTAAGAATGTGGCCACTACACTCCAATGAAGGTAACATATGCAAGAAAATGTGAGCAGCATAAACTGGAGAGATAGTCTTAGAAAAAAAAAAAAACGATAAAGGCAGGGTGAGTAGGTAAGGGGAGTGTGGCTTGGAGGAATTGGAGGAGTTGGAGGAGGGGGTGCTGAATGTGATCAAAGCACAGTGTATGAAATTCTCAAGAACTAATAAAAATTTTAAAAGACATGTATTTCACATACTAATTGACATTTTTAGATTTTGAGAATTACTCTCCAGGTTTCCAAAAATGTCAATCTACGGTGTCTTCTATATTCTTTTCTTATCAGCCAATTTAGTCATTTGAATCTATAAATTCCTGATATAGCCTCTTTGTATCTAAAGTACTGTAACTTCTAAATACCCTGAAACACATTTCGTGTCATCACATTTAAAATTTCTGTTTAATCAGAGAAAATGGATTTAAAATCCAGAAATTATTTAAAATTGTGAAACCAAAGTCGGATTCCAAATTAATTAGTTTGGTAGTGAAGTTCCAGAAGTCATTTTATAGCATGGTTGCATTTTTCTGGTATTTTTCCTTTTTTTTTT
>JADRCD010062802.1:0-13525 GCA_019843815.1 Montemys delectorum | reverse complement strand
AGCAGGTATGTGGTGGAGGATTGTAAATTCGATCATCGATAGGAGTGAGGGACCTCGGCCTTGTGAGAGTTTTGTGCCCCAGTGTGGGGGAATGCCAGGGCCAATGGGTGGGAGAGGGTGGGGGGACAGGCATTGGGAGGGGGGAGGCAGAAGGGGTTTGTTCTTGTGTTTGTTTGTTTGTTCGTTTGTTTGTGTTGGAGGGGAAAATGGGAGAGGGAAAGTGTACATGTGAATGAAGAAAATACCTAATTAAAAAAAAAAAAAATTTATGATCAAACAAAAAAAAAAAAAAAAAAAAGACTGATTTCTCCGTAATAATATGGAGAAATGGGTAGAGGCTCCTCCTTGAGAAGCACAGCAAAAGGAAATCTTGAGTCTGGGGCCAGAACACCTCAGAGGGTTGCTCTGTCATCATAGGTCTGTCTGTCCAACCAGGTGGTTCCAACACACTGCTATAGACTGGAGACTGGCTGGGCCTGCGCCAAGGGTTAGCAAGGCATGACTTCGGGTGAGTACAGAGCTATGGTTTGGTAAGATGACAAAATAATATCTAGTGATAGGATGCTGAACTGCTGGAACGAACCAAAAAATATCCAGACAGACCCAAGTAGGCATAGTGGGCCTGCCATCCTAGCTACCAGAAGGCTGGAACTGGAGTCAGATGGTGCATTCCAGGGGTTTCTGGGCATACAAAGAACAATCTAGACTCCAAGTGCAGATGCCAAGGTCCATCTTTCCTTTCCTCCTGCCACCTCAGAGCTCTGCCTCACTCTTCTTCCTGCTCCCTTGTCCAGATAGTCAGCACTTCACCTCTACAGTCTGCCCCTTGACTTCCTCCCAGTTCCAGTCACTTGATCTTCCCATCTCAGCCATTCCTTCCTTGCTGCTACAGATAAGCCTATGCTGCACTGTGGCAACATCACACAGGCTCACAGCCTTGTGGCACTTTCAAAGTACCTTGTAGGCTTTGAGGTGTCTAGGAAAGGGGAGGGTACCAACACTGTCACATTGATGTCCAGGACCCAGAAAGGAATAGCTTAGGTTGTAAAAGGATGGCACAGACAACTGACTTTGGTTCCAGTAGCCTAGGATTTTCTTAAGGGTGGGCCTTCCCCACCCTTGACCATCTCTTTCCTCTAAGCCAGATGGAGCACTGTCACACGGCACTCGACTACTTCAATTGTGTCTGCATGACAGGTCTAAAAAACCTGATCATAGACCTAAGGCATAGCTTCACAGAGAGCCAGTCTCCTGAGGCGGTCAATCGCTGACATCTCCTAGTTCTGATGTGTTCCAGATTGGTCTCTGCTAAAGTCCGTGGAGAGATCTACACGCTTTCTTTATTGAGGCATAAAGATGCCCTAAGAAATATTTCATTATAGCCAAACTAAATTGAACAATGTTTCCCGGTCCCCACAATGTTCCAACTAATCCAAATAGAGGCTGAGCTAATTCTCCGTCTGGTATTTTGCAAGGATGTCACCCATTCAGACTAATTGCCCCTGGCATTGTTAGAGAAATAATGAAGGGAATAGGGCATTGTGTTTATTGAGTGGTTGTCGACAATCCCAGAGCAAGTTTAATATCCTCATCCCAGTCCACAGAAGGCAGACCACATTAGATTTGCAGCTGAATCATCCCCAGGAACTAGATTATTGTTTTGTTTTGGGTAAAGTTAGCAAGAATAGGTTCCCTGGGGCATACTTGCACTAGCCCAGAAAATCCAGAAAATTAGCATAGTTGCGGGGGGACTTACTAGGCCCTGCCAGTCTGTAGCCTAAACAATAGACTGAATAGGAACTATTTGCACCTGGCTTCTAAGATCAAGATAACCTTAGTTAAAGCTCACTTTCTTTCAGAATGCAACCTCTGCTTAGTTCCTGCCAATTTACATGAATATAATTTGCTGCAGACCCATTGCATTTCCTGTACCTTGACTGATACATCCTGCCCATTGTGCCACCTGACTTTTCCCCCCTTTTGTATCGACTATATAAACCTGACGCCATATTTGAGAAATACACTCAGATCCCACACTTGTTTGTGTCGTTTCTGTTTGTCACCTGCCGAATTCCTTGCCCACCAGACCAGAGTTTTCATCACCCTGCGGAACAAGGGCTCCTCGAAGAAACCCAGTCCATGGCAGAGAATAAGTGAGCAAATCCAGCAAATGCTTCAGCAAGCTTCCCAAGAGCAGTAGTCCTAAGACTTCTGTCCATTGCTGGGGTGGCAGGTGGAGGGGTTGAAATACTACCATTCCCTGCCAGGCAACACATGTAAACACAAGAGAGTGCAGTGTCTGCTGGATACTGTGTATGCACACTGCCTGGCTAGCCTAAGTCAGCCAGCACAGACTCGTCCTGTCCAGTACCAGGGAAGCAGTGTTTGCCTGACTCAAGACTGCAAAGACTGCAGACTAAGGGAATGCTTTGCTAAAGGCTTTCTAGTTCAAATACCTGGGGTTTCAGCAACTTCCCTTCCTGCAAACCGCATCTAGCCCAGGTGGTCTCCAAGGAAAGTAAGCAGGTGCTAAGAAAGCAGTTTCCTGGCTGACTCCAGTGTTGGTGGCAGGATGAGACCCATGGAGGAGAAACAGGCTCAGCTGCCAGACAAATAGAAAGCTATAGTGCCTGCCTTGCCTACTTGCCTTCAGCACAGCTTCTAGTTCCCACACATGCCCCAGGGTCTCCTTATGAATTTGGAAGGAAAATTACACTTAGGAACATGGTGTCCTATTCTGGATATTTCAAGCCTTTTCCCTTTACCCTTCATAGGCCCCCTGGAACTCTGTTTTCTCCTTAAACAACTACGGTCATGACTGAGTGTCCTGTTCATTCAGGATTGCCCTGCAGCCTGATGTCTGACTTGCCTCTTTTTCCTCCTCCCGCACCCCCTTCCTTGTCCTGATGCTCAAGCTTCTTCTGTCTGAAGCTGTGAGATCCTCCAGAACGGGTGCTTCACATTTCATCTCTAGGCAATGTCAGGACTGACACTTGCTCAGGATTTCTCAGATTCTCAACACCATCAGCACCCTCAAAATCTGGCAGATGCTCTTTCTATTGCCTTCTCTATTGTACCAGGTCTTTCCTCCCCTTAGCCTCCAACCTGATTCTCCTGTATCTGCCTCCCAGAGCTGGGAATATGAATGTGGAGCACCAGGCATAATATGTCAGGAGGGGGTATCAAATCTGAGACTTGGTGCCAGCTAGGCAAGCACATGACGACCCCAGACTGGCCAATAAATTCTATACATGTAATAACCAGCGTGGGTACCCCACTCGCAAGGACTCAGGAAGGAGGCCGCTGTAAAAACACGAGGTTTATTTGAAACTGGTATACCAGGGTCAACTCTGTAATCGAGACCAGAGCGACCCCCAAGAAACAAAGCCTTGAGTTTTTATATCATTTCAGAACAGAGTTTTACAACTTAGTTACAATTTACACCACCACAGGCTGGTTACATTTTATCTTGTCCATTGTTCTCTCCCCCAGGGATGTCTCTTGGAAACCAGATTTCCTTGGGGATGGGTGTTTGCTCCGTAAACCCTCTTAAAAACCCTTTTTGTCTTAAGGAGTAGTGGACCTCCTTGCTTTCTGGCATTTGTTTGCTCTGTAAACTCCCCTAAAAACCCTTTTTATCTTAGGGATTAGTGGATCTCCTTGCTTTCTGGCATTTTTATGCAATATCCCCGTTTGGCTCAATTTCCACATACACATCAGATTAAACCTCCATGCTCCACAGTTGCCATCCATTTTTATGCAATATCCCCGTTTGGCTCAATTTCCACATACACATCAGATTAAACCTCCATGCTCCACAGTTGCCATCCATTCTCAGCACTAAAATTTATTTCTATAACAAAAACTAGGGATCTTAGTTCAGTCCTGGTAGTGTGTCCCTTAAATCTCAGCACTTCAGCAGCAGACAGATAGATTCATCTGGGTTCAAAGCCATTCTGATCTGCACAGCAAGTTCCAGGCCATGCAGGGCAATCTAGTGACATCCTGCCTCAAAAACAAAACAAATGAAAGCTAGAATCTTCTCCTTTCATTTCAATAATGCACTCTATGAAATAAAAGACATACTCACAATGTACTAAATAGATGTATATGGTACTGCTGACATCTAACATATGAAGGAAACAGTCATTTTCACAAAAGGAAAGCACATGTGTTGTAATTAGTAAATAATTAAAAACAACCCTTTCCACAGTGAAAATTCTCTGTGGTTCTTCCTTAAACTCATGTGTTAGATCTAAATGTTTTAAATTATAAAAAAAACATTTTTTTTGTTTGTTTTTTCGAGACAAGGTTTATCTGTGTAGCGCTAGCTGTCCTGGAACTCATTCTGTAGACCAGGCTGGCCTCGAACTCAGAAATCTGCCTGCCTCTGCCTCCCAAGTGCTGGGATTAAAGGCGTGCACCACCACCGCCTGGCTATAAAAAACATTTTGAATCCACAAATGTTTATAAAATTTCAGTTTCTCGCTCTCTAGCATAGAACTGTTCTAGAAAAGAACTATCAATACTCTGTTCTAGATGGTTTAAATCAACATGCTATGTACTGAAGGAATAAATATTTCAGAAGAAATCCTTCTGAAGTAGGTATTCACTCAATATAGTCTGTAGAGATAATTTTAATTAGAACATAATACCATTGACTATCAATAAAGCTGCACAAAGAAATTTGAGTCTTTATTTTCATGTTTACAAGTATTCCATTAAATACGTGAGTTTGTTTTTCACTTTATAAAACTAAGAATGAAGGACTAAGGGAGTACAAGGATCACACAGTATGTCTACAGCCAGTATTCTGACCAGGTCCAGAATTCTTCTCTGCACCAACATTAAAAGAGTTCCTTAAAATATTTCCTTCATCACAGATCGTCCCTGAGACCCTCATCATGTTCTTTGAGGCCTGGCTAAAGTAGGTATTTTCTAATCATATAATTATGTCTTTTCTCTTTCAGCTGTTTGTGGTAGCCAACTTCATACTTTCAGGAGTCATGGTAACTATGGGCTTCGATTTTCAGTGGCAGCATCTGTCTGTGCACTCTGTTGTCCTGGGTTCTGTTAGTCACAAAAGAAATATGTATGGTTTTAACAGAATGAACTAATTATCACACTGCTGTCATTTTTGTGTGTTTCATTTACCATCAAGCATCCCTACACTCATAGTCATTCTGCCTTGACTGTACTACAATGTAGTCACACTTGATGAGATTCCCAATATTCCTTTCTGGTAATTTTTCAAACTGGTGAACTCACCACAATGACAGTGGAAACAGGGACTAAATTGTTAACTGGAGACCACTTGAAGAGCTATTTAAAATTTAAAGACATAAAAGATGAATCCTTATAGAATTACTATTTTATGGATAAACACTGTGGGAAAGAAGGTGAATTTCAGATGTCTAGAAAAGACTGCATCTATACAATTTTTAAAATACACATTGAGTTTGAAACATAAAAACTAGTAACCCGTGTATTAAGAATACAAGAAGACAAGCAGTGGTGACGCACACCTTTAATCCTAGCACTTGGGAGGCAGAGGCAGGCAGATATCTGAGTTCCAGGACAGCCAGGGCCATACAGAGAAACCCTGTCCTGAAAAAAAAATACAAGAAGAGTGTGCAGGTACATCTTAACAATAAACCCTACACAGAATAACAACAATGGGGAAAAAAAATTCTGTGTTCTGGTTAGTATTTTTATCAACTTGTATCAGGCTAGAATCATCTGGAAAGAGAGCTCCTACCAAGAAATTCCTTCTATTGGGGATCATGGGCAAGTCTGTGGAGGTGTTTGCTTTCTGGATTGATGATTGATGTGGGTGGGCATAGCCTACTGTTGAATGATGCCATCCCTAGGCAGCTTGAGCAAGCCAGGAAAAGAAAGCCAGTAAGCAGCATACCTCCATGGCCTCTGCTTCAGTTCCTGCCTTCTGGTCCCTGCTTTGGGATCCTGTCTTGACTCCCCTTGGTGAAGAACTACAACACAACTGCAAACTAAAATAAATCATCTCTTCATGGAGATGCTTTTGTAATGGTGTTTTGACACAACAAAAGAAGCCTAAGTCACATTTTTTCAGAAATGATATGACTCAATCTTTCCTTTTGCATTTTTTCATAGTGCTATAAAATTGAAAGGAGAAAATCAATTTATTAAATTGTTTTCAATAAGGTAAGTAGCATACTGTCAAAGTTGTCTCATTTTGCCCAAGGCCATATTAACCAAATTACAGATGGTAATACTTAAAAAAATATATTCTAACCCAATCACAAAAGAACACACATGGTATGCACTCTCTGATAAGTGCTTATTAGCCCAGAAGTTTGGAATACATGAAGTACAATCCACAAACCACAAGAAACTCAAGAAGGAAGACCAAAATATGGACACTTCATTCCTTCTTAAAAGGAAGAAGGAGTTGCAGAGACTAACTATGGCGCAGAGACTGAAGGAAGGACAAGCTAGCCTAATATAGCTGTCTCCTGAGAGGCTCTGACAGTACCTGACTAATACGGATGGCTCACAGCCATCCATTGAACTGAGTACAGGGTCCCCAATGAAGGAGTTAGAGAAAAGACCAAAGGAGCTGAAGGGTTTGCAGCCCCTTAGGACGAACAACAATATGAACTAACTAGTACCCTCAGAGCTCCCAGGGACTAAACCACCAACCAAAGAGCACACATGGAAGCACTGATTGCTCCAGTAGCATGTGTATAATAAAGGATGATCAAATTGGTCATCAATGGGAGGAGAGACCCTTGGCACTGTGAAGGTTCTTGGCCCCAGTGAAGGGGAATGCCAGGGCCCATAAGTGGGAGAGGGTGGGGTGGAAAGCAGGGAGAGGGGGGAGGGAACAGGTGTTTGTTCTTGTTGTTTTTTATTATTTTGTTTTTGGAACGGAAACTGGGAAAGGAGGAATTACATGACACGTAAATAAAGAAAATATATAATAAAAAAGAATAAAATAAAAAAAATATATTCTATGCCACCATCATGGCAAAATATATGCAGTATTTAACATTTAGCCTTGTCAGGCCTTTAGAAGTGTTTGTAATCTGTTTAATTCATTTTGAATTATTGCTCACTTAGGACACCAGTATTAGATAGCTGAATGTTCTTTATGTACACTGTCTTGTTTTGAAATGTTTGTCATATTACCATCCACATTCCTTAAACTCTAAGTGTTATGAAATGCTAACTAAGATTTATCCAGTGTTTGATCTAGAAGACCCTGGAGTGAGATGTATTGGATAGCACACAGAGTGCATAGCAGAATCCTGGATACAATGTAAGATGATAAAGAGTTTTAATATTATACACACAGGTAAAACATTTGCATGACTTATTCCATTTAATAACCTAACAATGTCTTGACATCACAGATGACAAATTTAAGGCAAAGTAAGTTAGGTTAACCAAAGGTAAAGTATATTAAGTGCCAACACCTTTACACAGAGTGGGGTTTCCTGTTAGTGTCACTTCCAACTAGTCTTCTTACATTTCAGCAGAGTCTCCTCTTTCACACAGCTGGGTTCTAGTAGGCTCAAATGAGGCTGCACTTACTTAGGCTCCTGCATTCCCTGCAGGCGTTGTAAGAAGGGCCTGATTAAGACCTTCCACCACATACCAGTCTATGAAGTTATCTTTGTTATATTTCAGAACGGAAATCTTTCTCCATAACAACATCATTACTAAACCATGGCCTGCCTCATGGGTACTAATTACTAATCTTACCAAATTGGGCCTAGTAGCTACTCAATCATTTTAAATGAACAGATTACCTAAGTAACTGAAAAGAAATTAATTGAAACATTTAAGAAGGAAGGAAAATATGTGGGTTCACAATCCAACTTTATGAGTTTTCTCCAAAGATTTAAGCAGTTGCAGAACTTTTTTCTGTCTACTGTACCCCAAGGTAGACTTGATAAATTATGAACTTCTCTTGAACGAACTTTCAACATTGCTAAAATTGGGAAAATTAATAATGGGTTGTTCAACCTATGACCCATTTAAAATATGAGAAGATCTCCAAAACTTGCAAATTGTTACACCAGGACAATATTATCACTGGAGAGGCTGTAAAAATAGGGATATATGTTTGCCAGAACTGCCCTCGGAGACGGAGAGCTGCCTTAAGACAAACCCTAGCCCTTCCTAGGTGGATCTGTGTGCATACAATACATTTAGTGTTTGCCTCATGTTTGCCACATACTATCTTTTTATGCTGAAAGAGCTAATGTTCACCGAAAGGGTCCAGTCTAGCTTGCTTAAAGTGACCCCCCTGAGAAGTTGAGCTTTGGGTAATTTAAATTATTATTCTAGTAATAACAGATATATTGTAGTCTATGTACAATTACATTTACCTAATTTTGAAATCCAATTGTATTCATAGGACCTAACAATTTGTTAATCAGACCAATAGCCTTATTCTTAATCTGAAAAGTCAGTATTTTAAGACTCTATAGATATAATATGGCAATATCATTATTGGGGTTCTTTTGGATCCAGAAGAACGAGAACAAGTCAGAAACTATTGTCCTAAACAACCAGATAAAAGTGAATTTTTAACTATCTAGCTGGCAGAATGCTTGGTTAGTTTCTTTTAACCTATGCTAAAATCTTAAAGCAAAACAGTATTGTTAGGGACGGAGAGATGGCTCAGTGATTAAAAGCACTGACTGCTCTTCCAGAGGTTCTGAGTTCAATTCCCAGCAACCACATGGTGGCTCACAACCACTTGTAATGAGATTTGATACCCTCTTCTGCTGCATCTAAAGACAGCTATACTTATATTATATATTATATACAATATATTATATATTATACAATATATTATATATAATATATAATAATTTAATAATTATATAATAATTATAATAGTATATATAATATATTGTATATAATATATTATATTATATATTGTATATTAATATATAATATATTATATATAAGCTTTATTATATATAAGTATACTTATATATAATAAATAAATCTTTGGGCAGGAGCAAGCAAGGACTGAGCGAGTGGGGCTGATTGGAGTGAGCAGGATTGACCGGAATAAGCAGAGGTCCTAAATTCAATTCCCAACAACCATATGAAGGCTCACAACTACAATGTACTCATATACATAAAATAAATAAATAAATCTTTTAAAAAAAACAGTATTATTGACAATTTAACTTTAAATATGTACATACCTGTTGTGGATTATTTATAGTCTCTTTGCAATTGATTTCTTCATCCAATGAGATCACCTCTAGTTCAGATTCTGCTAATTACAATAAATTATGAATATCAATTACCTAAAAACAATTATCTTTATTACCACTAGTAGAATTCATTTTGAAATCAAAGATAATTTTATCCAAATAAGTTAAAAGTCATTTGAAAACATATTTGCTTTTTTTAAGACAAATATCTAACTATACAAAATATCACTATGTCTCCCAGACATATCCTAAATGCAGCCATGTTTGAGATACGCAAACACCCAAAGATCTATTCATCCACCAAAAAAAGTGAACTTTCTGGAAATATATTTTAAACTGTATTGTAAAATATAATGGAAAACAAGTCCATCCTGGAATGACGTGAACAGTGGTGCATGCATATGTGGCGTCAAGATGTTGAAGTCTTCCATAACTGATATCCACCAGGTTTTTGACACAGCATTTTTTTTCTGTACCTGGAAGTCACTAATTACCAGGCTGGCAGGTCAGCATCCCCATCATTTGTCTCCAGCTCTATATTCATAGCAGCCTTATTTATAATTGCCAGAAGCTGGAGAGAACCCATATGTCCTTCAACAGAGGAACGGATACAGAAAATGTGGTACATCTACACAATGGAATAATATTCAGCTATTAAAAACAATGACTTCATGAAATTCTTACGCAAATGGATAGAACTAGAAAATTCCATCCTGAGTGAGGTAACCCAATCACAAAAGAACAAACATGGTATGCAATCAGTGACAATAGACATTAGCCCCAAAACTCAGAATATCCAAGATACAATTCACAGACCACAAAAAGAAGGAAGACCAAAATATGGATGCTTCAGTCCTTCTTAGAAGGGCGAACAAAATACTCATGGGAGGAAATACGAAGACAAAGTGTGGAACAGAGACTGAAGAAAAGGCCATCCAGAGACTTCCCCACCTGGGGATCCATCCCATATACAGACACCAAATCCAGACACTATTGCAGATGCCAAGAAGTGCTTGCTGAAAGGAGCCTGATATAGCTGTCTCCTGAGAGGCTCTGCCAGAGCCTAGCAAATACAGAGGGGAATGCTCACAGCCAACAACTGGACTGAGCATGGGGTCCCCAAAGGAGTTTTAAAGGACTGAAGGAGCTAAAGGAGTTTGCAACCCCATAGAAAGAACCACAATATCAACCAATCAGCCCACCTCCCCCCGCCCCAAGCTCCCAAGGACTAAACCACCAACCAAAAAATACACATGGAGTGACCCATGGCACCAGCCACATATGTAGCAGAGGATGGCCTTGTTGGGCATCAATGGGAGGAGAGGCCATTGGTCCTGTGAAGGCTTGATGCCCCAGTGTAAGGGAATGCCAGGGTGGGGAGGTGGGAGTGGGTGGGTGGGGGAGCACACTCATAGAAGCAGGGGGAGGGGGCATAGGCTAAGGGGTTTCCAGATGGGAAACCAGGAAAGGGGATAACATTTGAAATGTAAATAACTAAAATATTCATTAAAAAGAATATAAAAGTCTAATTATTCAGTTTTATTATAAAACTGAACTCAGAAGGGGTCTACATAATTAGCTTTTTAATTTTTTCTCTTTAAATAGGTATATAATAAGGAATAAAAAGACAAAACTATGCAGGGTCTGACAAATTAGAAAAAAACATGAAGAAAGCTTGAATTTTGACAAAGTATGGTACAATGCCGCCACTATCTTCTGTTGAATAGTTTCTCAGCTGCTTCACGCAAAACCCTGGATTTCTTTTATGAAGCAACTGTTGTAACTGTGTTATGGTCTGATTGAGACTTACAGACATCATCTCCCTCTCAGGAGACAGTTTCTGGGCAAATGTAACAATTCTCGAATCAACTTTTTTAAAAAAAGGAAAAAAGAAAACAAGGGGCTGGAGAGACGGCTCAGCAGTTAAGAGCACTGACTGCTCTTCTGAAGATCCTGAGTTCAAATCCCAGCAACCACATGTTGGCTCACAACCATCCGTAATGAGATCTGATGCCTTCTTCTGAGGTGTCTGAAGACAGCTACAGTGTACTTACATATAATAAACAAATCTTTTTAAAAAAAAGAAAACAAGGGACAACAAATACTGGAAAGGATTTGGTGGGAGGGGAACCTCCATTCTTTCTTTGTGGGATTGCAAACCGGTACAGTCATTCTGCCAATTGGTGTGGTGAATCAGTAAGAAGCTAAGCACAGACTTATCATATGATGCAGCTATTCTATCCCTCACATGTGCCCAAAGCACTCACCCCTACTCTGCAAATGTTTGCTTAGTCATATTCACTGCCACTCCATTTACAGTAGCTAGGAAATGGAAACTACTTAAATATTATTCAAATAATAATAAATACATTATATATATATATATATATATATATATATATATATATATATATACATACATACATATTACAGAATTCTATCCAGTTGTAAAGAAAAATGAAGTCAGGAAAATAGGTGGAACTAAAAACATGTTGAGTGAGGTAAGCCAGACCTAGAAAGACCAATGCCAATTTTGTTTTTATTCCTCTCTTGGAGTCTTTACATGTGAATATACAGCCTGGAGTAACTGCAAAATTCAGGCAGGTTAAAAGGGACCACAGCAGGGAGTGACATGGGGAAGAACCTCTAATTGGGGAGAGGGTAGTAGGAAACAGGTGTTTTGAAAAGGAAATGTGAAATACTGAGGTGGGTGCAATATGGAAATGAGCTGGAAGACTGCATAGAGGTAGAAGAGAGGAGGAATAAATAATGCTATGGGTGTTTTAAAAATCTATAAGGAAGCTTCCAGTCTCTCTGGGCTGGTGTCCTGAGCAGACCTTAGGCACAAGCTCTGCAACCAGTCCCACAACACCCAGAGGAAGCTCCACTCCCAGGCGCTCTGACACACCCAGGATCAGAGGTGAGGAGGACCCAACATCTGTCCCAACACCAGGAGTAACTGGGGCCAGCAGGACCAGGCACACAGGAACTCCGCCAGCCCAGTGACTCGGGTTCCTTCCCGTCTCTCTGGGCTGGTGTCCTGAGCAGACCTTGAGTGAAAGCTCCGCAGCCAGTCCCACAACACCCAGATGAAGTTCCACTCACAGGTGTTCTAACAAGCCCAGGATCACAGGATCACAGAATCACAGGATCACAGAGACAGCTTGACTCTGAAGACTTCTGACACAACCAGGATCACAGGAAGGACAGGCTCCAGTCAGATTTAGCAAGGGCAGGTAGCACTAGAGATAACCAGATGGAGGGGGGCAGGCATAAGAAAATAAACAACACAAACCAAGGTCACTTGGCATCATCAAAACCAAATTCTCCCACCATAGCAAGTCCTGGACACACCATTACACCACAAAAGCAAGATTCAGATATAAATCACTTCTCATGGTGATGATACACAACTTTAAGAAAAACAGAAATAACACTCTCAAAGAAATACAGGAAAACACAGGTAAACAGCTAGAAGCCCTTTAAGAGGAAACACAAAAATCCCTTAAAGAACTACAGAAAAACACAATCAAACAGGTGAAGGAAATGAGCAAAACCATCCAGAATCTAAAAATGGAATAGAAACAATAAAGAAATCAGAAAGACAGTCGAGCTCCCGCAGCCTTAGGGAGGGGCCCGTCGTGCCCACACGCAGCCAGACTCAACCATGCTGTCCCGCCTGCTCAAAGAACACCAGGCCAAGCAGAACAAACACAAGGAGCTGCAGGAAAAGAGGAGGAGAGAAGCTGTCACTGCAGGGACCTGCCTGACTGAAGCGCTGGTGGATCACCTCAACGTGGGTGTGGCCCAGGCCTACATGAACCAGAGAAAACTGGACCATGAGGTGAAGACACTGCAGGTCCAGGCTGCCCAGTTTGCCAAGCAGACAGGCCAGTGGATTGGAATGGTGGAGAACTTCAACCAGGCACTTAAGGAAATTGGGGATGTGGAGAACTGGGCTCAGAGCATCGAGCTGGACATGCGCACCATTGCCACTGCGCTGGAATACGTCTACAAAGGGCAGCTGCAGTCTGCACCATCCTAGACCAAAACCCACTTCTTACCTCACCTCCTGGACAGGAGGGAGGCTACTGAGCCATGAATAAAAACACAAGCTTCAAAAAAAAAAAAAAAAAAAAAGAAATCAGAAAGAGAGGCAACCCTGGAGATAGAAAACCTAGGAAAGAAATCAGGAGTCATAAATGCAAACATCATCAACAGAATACAAGAGATAGAAGAGAGAATCTCAGGGGCAGAAGACACCATAGAAAACATTGACAAAACAGTCAAAGAAAATGCAAAAA
>JADRCD010062794.1:0-10502 GCA_019843815.1 Montemys delectorum | reverse complement strand
TGGATGGCGGCACATGCCTGTAATCCTAGCACTTGGGAGGCTGAGGCAAGTGGATTCTCAATTGCCCCAAAACATAAAACAAATACTGCCAGGCAGTGATTGAGGGATGGATCCCTGGAAGCAGTGACACGCAAATGGATCCCTGAATTCAAGACTAATCTCATCTACATAGAGACCAAGGCTAGCAAAGACAAGAATGAGAGATGCTGGACGGTTCTGTTTTTTAAACTAAGAAAATGACAGGCTAACACTTCTTCACGTTGGGATACATCTCTCACAGGTTAGCCTAGTCTATTTTATACAGTGAACTCAAACTCCGGGTTCTAACCTCCTCCCTCAGCTCAATGCTCACACAGTGGATGCAGCCTGTCCCACGGATCCTGCCATGCAGCTATGGCCCACTGTTCACTCCCTCCATGCCTGCTGGGCATCTGGGTGGTTTCACTGCCAATCTATGACACATGGCACGACTGAGAATGTTCCAGAACATGGCTTTTTGTGGACATATGTTGCATGCACTTCTGTTGAATACATAACACAGGCGTGAGTGTATGAGCGGGATCACAGCACTTGCATATGCTCAGTTTAGTAAATATTTCCAGTTTTCCAAAGTGACTCAGCCAATCTGCACCCCCTCAAGCAACAGGCCCAGCTGCCTCCCACTTGGGCCAATGCTCAGTATTTTCTGTCTTCTTTTCTTCAGTCTGAAAGATACATACCTCTTTCAAAACTTACAATCAACTAATTTACAGTCTTTTCTTTACTAAAAATTGAACACAGGTACTCACAGATGGTAGGTTAGTGCCCTACCACTGAGCCACACACCTAACCCCTCACTGGGGGAATTCTAGGCAGGTGCTCTACCACTGAGCCACACCCCAGCCCCTCACTGGGGGAATTCTAGGCAGGGGCTCTACCATTGAGCCACACCCCAGCCCCTCACTGGGGGATTCTAGGCAGGGGCTCTACCACCGAGCCACATCCCTCATCCCTGTTTTCACTTTTTGTTTTCAGACAAAGTTTCATTCATAAGATTCCCAGGCAGGAGCTGGAGAGCTGGCTCAGAGGTTAAGAGCATTTGCTCTTCCAGAGGTTCTGAATTCAATTCCCAGCAACCAGATGGTGGCTCTTAACCATTTATAATAAAATCTGGTACCTTCTTCTGGGGTGCAGGCATATATTCAGACAAAATACTATATACATAAATAAATCTTTTAAAAAAAATTCTGGGTTGGAGAGATAGCTCAGTGGTTAAGAGCACTGACTTCTCTTCCAGAGGACCTGAGTTCAATTCCCAGCAACCACATGGCAGCTCACAACCATCTGTAATGTGATCTGATGCCCTCTTCTGGTTTCTGGTGTGTCTGAAGGCAGTGTACTAATATAAATAAAATTAAAAAAAAATCTTTAAAAAAAAATTCCTAGGCAGGCCTACAAGTTTCAAGTTCTACTCCAACTCTTGAGTAGCTACAAGCCAGTACCACTCTGTCTAGTGTAATTCCTGGGCTTACTGCAATCCTTTTGTTCATGTGTAGTAATACACCACCCTACCTGCCTATAAAGATGAGCCCTCACAGCAGGGGACATCATGGAACTTCACTTAGCCAGACCTATCAACTGGTCTCAGCTGCTATCAAGGGCATGAGCAGCCTGAACTAGAACACATTTTTCCATGATTTCACTCAGTGCTCAGGATAGTCTAAGGAATCACAAACTTGTTTTTCTGCCTGTGGGACTGATGCCAGATTCCTAATAGTAAAGTGTCACACAAGACATCCTCAAAGACCCTGTCCATGGAAGGACCAAGTACTCTCTTGAAACACAGTGGGGGTGGGGAACCTCTCATTATGTTAAAAGAAGAAACCAGGCTGGCATGTGGCTCAGTGGGTTGAGTGCTTGCCTAGCATGCACAAAGCCTTGGGTTCCATCCCCAGCACCCCACCAACCAAGTGTGAGCCATCCAGCAGGAGTCCCAGACCAGACTGGGCTACCTGAGACCCAGGCTTGGCACCGTCTCCTCTGCCCAGAAGGCTCACCCTGCCCCTCACCCAACCCCTGCATGGCTGGACCAACTTCCTACCCTCCTCAGGAGCCTCACTGTGAGCATTGCTTTCTGTGTGGCATTTTTTATTGGTGATGGCTGTGGTTTGTAACATTAAGGCCCCTAACACATCATCTCCTGACTGCTGTGTGGTTCTCAGGAGACCGTAAGCTCTGCGAGGTAGTCTGTATTCACCATGTCCAGACACTATCCCGAGAACTGAGAATAGTGACGGGCTGAGGATGTGGCTCTATGGATAAAGCACTTGCCTCAGAAGTGTGAGGATATGAGTTCAGACCCCCAGAACATGTAAATGTCAAGTGCCACAAAGGCCAGCCACCATAACTTCCCTTGTCTAGGAGGCCGATACAACTCCATAGAGCAAGGTGGCTAGCTAGATTAGCCAAAACAATGAATTATTCGACCCCAATACTGAAAAGGTACAGAGATGGTTCAGTCAGTGAAGTGCTTCCTGCAAGAATAAGGGCCTGCACTTGATCTCCAGCACTAAGGGGAATATGGTGGATGCAGTAGTATATGCTAGAGAGACCAAGATGGGAGGATTCCTCGGGGCTTGACAGGTGATCTCTGGGACAGTGAGATCATGTCCCAAGAAGGAGCTGCATACATAAACAGGTATACACACACGAACAAAACATTTTAAAAACTTTATTTTATGTGTGTATTTGTTTCCATGTGTCTGCAGTGCCTGAGGTCAGAAGAGGTTGTTGGATCCCCTAGAACTAGAACTACAGACTTGTATTGCTGCCATGTGGATACTGGGAACTGAACTCTAGTCACCTGGAGAGCAGCCAGTGCTCTCAACCACTGAGCCATCTCTCTAGCCACAAGAGGGGGGGGGGGGGGAGTGTGTGTGTGTGTTTAATTAAAAGATGAATGAGTGCAAAGCCATAAACTCAGGCAAAGAGTAGAAACTGTGTGTTACCATGGTAACAACTTCTCATCCTTCCAGCATCAACGTATCTTCATTTACAGTTTTGCAAGCGATGGGAACTGTGCCTGAGTGAGCAGCAGTAACAAAAGCTGCTGATGAGGATGATCAACAACAGACACAACAGTGGTGAACCCTGAAACAACGCTGCCTCCTACTGGTGTGACCCTTCCTCCTGCACCATGAGCCCCTGCAGTCAGTCAGTCAGCCATATCCGTTTTGCCAAAGGAGCACAAGGGAAGAACCCTGGTGATGTAATGCTACAGTGTACAACATAGACAGCTACGCTACAGAGAGTGGAGCCATGTCTCCACAAGTGGCTTGACGTCCTTACTTGGGAACACAGTATCGACAAACCTTGTGGGCCATCCTAGCCTGCTAGTGCTTATTAGTGTGGAGATCTGATCCAAATCCTGTAAACTTAGTTCAAACACTACTCCAAGATGGAAGGCTTCATCTACTGATCTTCCTTATAGTTCTCAACATTGGTAGGTAGAGGATCTCTGAATTCTAAGCCAGCCTGGTCTACATAGTGAGTTCCAGGACAGTCAGGCCTACACAAAAAAACCCTGTCTCAAAAAAACAAAAATAAAAAGAAGATCACAGCTGAGTGTGGTGGCTCACATCCAAGCAACCAGAAGGTGAAAGGAAGAAGAGCTCAGTTCAAAGCCAGCCTGGGCTACCCTGCAAGCTCAAAGCATTCCTGAGCCAGTGTCTTGAAAAGGCAATAGAAAAGGGACCACAGATGTAAATGTTAAGAACTATAAAGGAGTTGAGACACAGCTCAAGGGTAAGACTATCAGAGACAACCTGGGTTCAGGTCTCACACACATATAATTGGACCAGCTGGCCTCAAACTCAGAGATCCGCCTGCCTCTACTTCCCACGTGCTGGAATCAAAGGTATGTACCACTACCACCTGACAAGTATAAATATAATTTTAAAAAATTGAAAAACAGGCCAGTAGGCCTGGAGAGATGGCTCAGAGCTTAAGACCATTGACTGCTCTTCCAGAGGTCCTAAGTTTAATCACAGCAACCACATGATGGTTGACAACCATCAAAAATGGGATCTGGTGCCCTCTTCTAATGTACAGGCATATATGCAGACAGAACACTGTGCACATGATAAATAAATCTTTTTAAAAAAAAAAAGAAAGAAAAAGCTGGGCCTTTAATCTCAGCACTTGGGAAGCAGGGACAGGCGGATTTCTGAGTTCGAGGCCAGCCTGGTCTACAGAGTGAGTTCCAGGACAGCCAGGACTACACAGAGAAACCCTGTCTCAAAAAACCAGAAAAAAAAAAAAGAAAAGAAAAGAAAAGAAAGAAAAGAAAAACAGGCCAATTGTCATGAGGACAGCCAAAGCTACAGAGAGAAACCCTGTCTTGAAAAACAACAAAACAGTAGTAGTAGTAGTAGTAGTAGTAGTAGTAGTAGTAGTAATTAATAATAATAATAATAATAATAATAATAAATTAATAAAGAGAGCCATGCTGCAGCTATGAGTGGTGGCCCATGAAATTAATATAAGTATTTACTTAGAGGCAGAGGTAGGAAGGTCAGAAATTCAAGGCCAGCCTGAGCTATACAGTGAGACCCTAACTCAAAGAAACAAAGAGGACATGAGAGAAGGCTCAGCTGTTAAAAAGTCTAGCTCACAAGCAAAAGAAAGAAACAAAAAATTAAGCAGACTAGTCCTGGGCTCCAAGGGAAATCATAGACTGACTAGGAAGGGTCTGAGACCTGCTTATGAACATGTGGGCTGGGCATAGCTATTCATGTCTTTAATCCAGCGCTTCGGAGGCAGAGCAGGGAGATCTCTGTGACTTCCAGGCCGGCATGGACAGCACATCGAGTTCAGACCAGCCAGGACTACACGGTAGGCACCCACACAGGCACTGTCTCACACACTGTCACTTTCAAGCTGGTCAGCAGTCCTTTCAGCGACTAGTACAAGCAACAGACCACGGTGGGAAAAACCTCACAGGCCTAGTTCAGATGTGCTGAAGCAGAGGTGCTGGGCTAGAGATACTCTTCTGATGAGCTCTTGCAACTCAAATCAAAGGCAGGAGGCAGGCATGGGTAAAGGATACTAGAGGGACCTTGCTCCCCACAAACCACCAAGACTCTCTTTTTTTGGAGACACAGTGTGACTTATACAAGCTAGCTTCAAAGTCTCTATACAGCTCAAGATGATCTTGAACTCCTCTCAAACGCAGAGATTAGAGACATGCACTACCACCATGCCTACTCTATCTGGTGCTGGGAATGGAACCCAGATAGGCAAGCACTCTAGCAGCAGAGGCAGCCCTTCTACTGGACCCTGCTTCTAAAAGGATCTATCAAACTTTAACTTGCACCTCAGAAACCCCAGGCCTCTCATCATGGAACCACTCACCCATCAGGAAGCCCAATAGCATCCTTCCATCGTTTAAAGGGAACAACGCTGTTTGCCAGTGTTGGGAATCTTGGAAAAACTGTCACTGAGTTCAAAGTTCCAAAAAAGTATCCTTGTGTCTCTCTACTCTGTTTTCAATTTGCTGGGGGCTTTTTCTTTCTTTCTCTTCTTTCTTTTTTTACTTCTCCTTTCTGTGGTTAGCCACTCTGAAAGTCAGCCTGGCTTTCTGACACAAAATGAAATATCTACATCTCAGGACCATCCATATCCTAGTAAAGGCTACACAAAAACCCACCTGAGGCCAGCACTGTGGAAGTAAGCCTGGTGGCACAATCTTATAGTCCTAGCACATGGACACATGACATCCAGAGAGTTCAAAGCCAGCCCGGACTACAATGACAGCCTGTCTCAAAAAGGGGCAGAGAAGGTATGGAGGGAAGTGCTGGTTATGTGGTTCAGTGGAGGGTTTGCCTAGCACTCACAAAGCCCTGGATACCATCCCCAGCACCGCATAAACCAGGAGTGCCTATATGTATTATCAAGTAGAGGTAGGACAATCAGGAGTTCAAGGTGACCCTTAGCTACACTGCAAGTTCAAAGCCAGTCTGGGCTACCTAAATTCATGTCTCTAAAAACAAAACAAAAAGCTAGGTGCTCTCAGAAAATGCCCAGCAGGCCCTGGGAGTCTAATTAGCCAAGCCCCACAAGAGTGATTCCATTTACATAAGCCATATTGATCTGCAATAGGAACAAGAAAGCTAAGGCAGGGGTCCCTGCCTTCCACTGCTGGAGGCGTAGACAGCCCAAGAATATAGTTGACCTGAATCAGAAGGCCCTAAAATCCACACAACAAATTAGGAACTGGAATATGTTACAGAAAGGGAACTATTGAGTCAGATCCTCTCCAACACCCACATCTATACCAAGTGAGGAGACTAGATTTTCCATGCCAAGGTAGCTGTCATATGACACTGAGATATCCTGAAACCCCAAAATGAGCTAACCAGAGCTAAGCTGGTGACAGTGGAGACCATAATTCATTGTGGGTAACTAGACCAGTCAGTGCCTCCCAGAATTCAGGAAGTGGTGGTTTACTGTGGAGAGGCAGCCAGCCAAGGAGCCACACTCAGCCCTGCTGGGCATCAGCCTCCATGCCCTGTGCCTGCTGGCCAGATGTACTGCTGTGCCTAAGCCAGAAGCCAACAGGCTAATGGAGCAAGTAGGTGTTTCTTTCAATGTATCCTTTCATCATGTTAGATCAGTCTGCTCTGAGGAGAGGGAAGCATCCCACCTGGGCTTTGGCAGTATACAAAGACAATCCCCAGCCACAATCCCCCATCAGGAAGCCAGGTGAGGGGAGATTCCAGGCCTCTCTGGTGAGACACTGCTCAGTGAGTTTGGGGCAGAATAAGAAGTCACAGAAGTAGATAGAGTACAGGCCCATTTCCTTGGCAGTCAGGAAAGGCTCCTCCCTAGAGCCAGGCACCTCGTGTGACCCCAATGCCCCCACTTACTACAGACCACCTTGTACTGTCATTTCCTTACCTGCAAGTGATTGCAAGTGAGGCCTAAACTGTTCCACAGGAGAAGCACACCAGAGACCAACAGGGGGCCTTAGACAGCCTACTCACCAAGCTGAGCTCTGAACCCTGCAAAGCCTCCACAGGAGATCATCTTTCCTAGGTCCCCAAAGCAGTATACCAAACAGAGCAGAGCAGAGCAGAGCAGAGCAGAGCAGAGGACAGACCTGCTGTGGTTTGAATGAGAATGGCTCCCAGAGGCTCACATGTTTGATGAACTGGGCCCCAACTAGTGGAATTGTTTAGGAAGGATTTGCAGGTGTGGCCTTGTTCGAGATCTGTCACTGGGTGGGTGGGTAGGGAGAATGCTTTGAGGTACCAAAAGATGTGTGTGTGTGTGTGTCCGTCCCTGCTGCCCAGTTGTGGATCAAGATGTGAACTCTCAGCTGTATCTGCCACCATACCTTTGTTCCATCATCATGGACTCTAATTCTCTGGAAACAGTAAGCTCAACTAAACGCCTTGGTCTTGGGTATTTTGTCACAGCAATAGAAAAGTGACTAATACAGGACCCCAGCCTTGCCCATTCTTCTGCTTCTGCCCTGCTTCTCCTCAGCTTCCATCCAGTTCCAAATCACCTGCCTCTGCCTCCCAAGTGCTGGGGTTAAAGGTATGTGCCACCAAGCTCTTCAGAGTAGCACAATATTCCATTCTCAGCTACATCACTGACTATATGACAGTCACCTTGTCAATGCTACCTCATTGAATAGAACATTTCAAAACAACATGACAGATGAGCTCAGGTGGGGGCTCAAGCATGGCACAGCCCATGCTTGGCATACAGTATGCTCTGGGTTCCAGCATTACAAAGCCCAGAGTGGTGGAACTTGCCTCTGATCTCCACACGTGAGAAGTGGAAGCAGGGGGATCAAAAGGGCATCCTTAGCTACATAGTGAGTTCAAGGCTAGTCTAGGCTGCACAAACCCAGTCTCCACCAAATTTAAAAAAATAAAAAAACAAAAAACCTACTTAGCACAGCAGAAAAACATTAGCGGGAAGAAACAGACTACGAAAGCATGTATCTGGGACACAGTGAGGACAACTTCGTAAGCTGAACAGGAAACAAGGAACTGCAGGAGGATGCTGAGGGATCGGAGGCTCTGGAAAAATGTCTGCGCTAGCGGTTCTCTGTGCTTACGCAACATTTCCTCAAAGCACCATTCTCGTCCAGCATTAAGTGTTACCGGGTCTGGTTTCAACTCCTCCATAAGACTCCAGCAGTCATCACTTCCCAGGTGCAGCCAGGCTTGGAGCACTGTTGGTAAATGACATAACTGTACGGATAGGAAGGAGGCTGGTTGGTAGAGTGGACGCATGAGGATCCCTGGAGCCAGCAGTCAGTCAGTCCAGCCGACTCTGCCAGCTCCAGGTTCAGTAAAAGACTAGTGTTTCAAAGACTAAGGAAAAGAAGGGCACAGCAGTGTGCGCTTTTAATCCCAGCACTCAGGAAGCAGAGGCAGGCGGACCTCTGAGTTTATGGTTAGCCTGGTCTACATAGAGAGTATGTTCCAGACCAGCCAAGGCTACAAAATGAGACCCAGACTAAAAAACAAACAAGAAAGATGGAAACCGACAGAGACACACAACATTAACCTCTGTCCTCCACAAATGTGCATACAGACACTCATTTGGGCACACACATAAACATTCAAGTGTGTACACACACATGCAGGTACATTAAAACAACAACTAAAGACAAAAAGAATGCTAGAATATCACTTAGAATCAGAGCCCTTGCTTAGGGCTCAGTATATGCCTTAGCATGCACAGTATAGTGTGTTCAATCACTAGGACTGAGCTGGGGCTGGGGCTGGAGCTCAAGGTGGAATGCTTATCTACCATGTAGAAGGCCTTGGGTTCCATGCCCAACCCTGCACAAACCAGTAATGATGGTGCATGCCTATAATCAATCCATAGTTCAGGGCCAACCTTGACTAAAAAGCAAGTTTGAGACCAGTCTAGGTTACATGAAATCAGTCTAAAATCAAAATAAAACCTGGATCTGATTCTCCAAGAGCTGAGGCCATGATTTACCTCCAAACACATTTCCAAAACCACACCTCTCTTAGTTCAGATTCTAATTCATTAGTGATTCTGTAAAGAAAACTGGAAAAGTCCAGCTTCAAGAGGCCATACAGCCTCAGGTCCGATCTCACCTGCAGTTCCCAGCTGTGCCCACAGCAGTCCTTCCTGTCGCCTCTGCCCACCACCCTAGCACACTGCACAGCAAAACATGTCTTATTTGTGCTTCATTTTTCTCAGGAAACAAAAGTAACATGAAAACAGAATTCCCCTGCTCGGAATACATCACTTTCTTGCTAACCGCAAATTCTGGCAAAGTCTGTTCTACAGAATAGACGCGAAGTTAGTTCCTCTTTCTTCAGATTGATACATTTACCTTGCAAATTGTGTGTGTGTGTGTGTGTGTGTGTGTGTGTGTGTGTGTGTGTTAGTTAAGGCATGGTTGCATATAGTCTAGATCTGGCTCTATTACACTCAGTTTATTTATTACTGGGGACAGGACCCAGGGCTTCATCCAAGCAGCTATATCACTAGCCAAGAGAGAACACAGAAAAATCAGGAGACAGGCAAGAGAAGGTGGAAGAAGGGCAAAACTGAACAAAGCTGGGCACCAAACAAGCATGCAAGATATATATGTGTGTGTGTATAATCTTACATGTTTACATGTGTATACAGCAAAACACACACATAAAATTGAATAAAACTAAAAAAAGTTTTAAAATAAACTATTAAAGAATGATGCTATCTTTTAAGAGACATATGACAGCTGGGCGGTAGTGGCACACGCCTTTAGTCCCAGCACTTGGGAGGCAGAGGCAGGCAGATTTCTGTGTTAGAGGCCAGCCTGGTCTACAGAGTGAGTTCCAGGACAGCCAGGACTATACAGAGAAACTCTGTTTCAAAAAACCAAAGAGACATATGATAATATGTAGTTTTCTTCAAACATTTGGGTCCCTCCCATATATAAGGTATTATTCTAGGTGCTGAGATCTAAAGAAAAATCTCACGTTTTCAGATGACAGTGTGTAAAATAGGAAGATGAATGCTCTTATGTGAGCAGCCATTTCAGGGGTGATTTAACCACCACACATCTGAGGAGACAGCTCAATGAACTGTGACAAGTGCAAATACCCACAGAAGGAAACCTCACTTAAGCAAAGAACTGAGGGTCAGGGGGTGTGAGCCCAGGCAGGGCAGGAAGAGCAGGCTACAGCTGCAGAATAGGAGGCAGGGCAGTGAATAGCAAAGGCCAAGGGACCTGACCACAGAGAGAACAGGAGGATAGCTGCCCACTGGAATGTATGGAATGCCACCAAAGGAGCCACGATAACACAATGGAGACCAGACTCCTCTGGCCCTCCTGGACTAAACTGAGGTCCCAAGGATTGAAGGAGGCTGGGCAGAGACACACAGCAGCAGTGTGCAGTTTATCTGTATATTGTGTGTGCTTACGTGCTCACTCTCTGTCTGTCTGTCTGTCTCTCTCTCTCTCTCTCTCTCTCTCTCTC
>JADRCD010062776.1:0-10316 GCA_019843815.1 Montemys delectorum | reverse complement strand
GCTGCACTGAGGGATGGAGCACTGCACTGAGGGATGGATCACGGCACTGAGGGATGGATCACGGCACTGAGGGATGGCTTACACGCTGGAGTGGATAATGGAAAATGATGAAGTTTTATCACACAACTCACAAATGTGTGTAGAGTCTGGAATTTCTTGTTCATTTTGGAATTATACCATTTCGTGTTGTCAAACCAAGGTTGA
Organism: Montemys delectorum; assembly: GCA_019843815.1. NCBI lineage: Eukaryota > Metazoa > Chordata > Mammalia > Rodentia > Muridae > Montemys > Montemys delectorum. The sequence continues at coordinate 10,112 of JADRCD010062776.1, read as the reverse complement.
CCTCACCTGACTGAAACTACAAACAGTGAAATTCCAGCTGAGTGGGAGCCTGTGGTACTTGAGGACATCTAAACGTTCCCTGTAGCAAGAGCACTCAGTTTGGACTGAGGCTTATACACTTTCCCAGAGCCAGCCCTGGGCATGGCGTCTGGACCCCGGCTCAGCGCTGTGTTGTCAGGCCATGAGCAGTTGCAGTGATCTGGCAATGGGTAATTTAGCTGGTAATCATGCCTCATGGTTGTTTATTTGCCTTTATAAGCTGCTCCTCACACTCTCTCTAGAGCGAGACAGAGACACACTCAATTAAGCTGGGGGTGAATCAGGCCCGTGGAGTCAGCTCCAGGGTTGGGGGGCCCAGGTACAGCCCAGGAGAAGTCTCCGTGCCTAGCAGTCAATCAGGGTACCCTAATTGGAAAGTGGTAATAAAAAGTAATTGAGTTTAATACATAATTTAGATCATTACCCGTTAAGTTAATGCCTCCCGCCTAGGTGTGGGGAGAAAATTATTTATCTCCTAGACAGGAAAGATTTCATTTGTTTTGATAATGGAATGCTCGCCAATTGACTTTAATAAGAGCAGTTTGTTAAATCAGATTTTGAATTGGGGCATGGATTTGAAGTTCATATGTTAATTTCTGACATGATATACTCAGCACAATGGTTCCTCCCTTAAAGGGCTGAGGTTTTTCTCCCCAGGGAACCCCCTGTCCTAGGAGCCCCGAGTTACAGAAGTTAAATGAGTCTTGTGTTTGGTGGGAAGCGGTTCAGCTCCTCACTTCCTCCCCCACTTTTATGAAGAAGAGACATAAGCTACAGAGCTCCGCTTCTTTAGGAACTCCTTTCCTCTCTAAAAGGATCCCCCGGCTGCTAACAAATGCTTTCGTTAAATACTGAAAAGGAGCTTAATAACAAGCCTTACTTGAGTCTAACCATCTGCGACTCATTAACTCATTTAATTTCCTCAGCCTTCCCGATACATCTGTAGCAGCGCTCGCCCATCCCTGTGTGCACACACTGAGGCCAGGCCCCTGGGGACTAGGTGCTGGTAGAACTTGGTGCCATGTTCCTCCCGATCCAGGCAAGTGCTCGCTCCACTTAGGCCTCTGTTTCCCTCTCTATGAGTGAGAATTAGATGCCAAAAGCCTTGGAAGCAAAGTTCAGATCACACGAAGACACTAGTGGTAGCGGGGTGTGTGTGTGTGTGTGTGTGTGTGTGTGAGAGAGAGAGAGAGAGAGAGAGAGAGAGAGAGAGAGAGAGAGAGAGAGAGACATGTGTCTGCACTTCTCCTTGGGGTACCTGCCTCCAAGTCCTCACTGCCTTGTAACCATCCCCTCTGAGGTCAGAAAGTCCTTAGAGCTTTCTAACTGCCCTCTGGGACTTCAAGGGAGGTGTGGCCCTGGTCTCTGCTCTGGGAAACAAGTCTCAGAGACGCCAAGGAGACGTGTGGCATCCTGGAAACTCCTGTATTCAGCGAGGCCATCTCAAGACTTCCAGGAACTTGGGCTCTTCATTTCTGTAGGGAGAGAGGAATCTGGATCCCCAGAGAGAGAAGGATGACTCTCTCCTGCCTGGAGCAGCAGGGAAGGCTAGTGGAGGGAACCTTGGCAGAGGATCTCCAGTCTCCACCCCATGGCAATGCACCCATCCTGAGAGTGGTCAGGACCTGGGGAAACCCTCACACCTATCCAAAGCTAGCCCAGTCTAAGAAGGGGCCTGTAAAGTGGGAATCAGAGGACCAAACTTGATTCACAAGCCTGGCAGCCACAGCTTCGTCCAGGCCAGCTTCTTCAGGCCACAGGAGTCGCTCAACCTTCACACTTGGACTCAGAGATGGTCCAAACTCACCTCTTATTGGTAGCTTTGGGATTGTCAGGAGTGTCATGCCTAGAGTGTAGCCAGCAGGCGGCTTCTGGAAGCCCTTCCTGCCCCTGCCCTGCAAATTGGAGCTTTTCTGCCAGCAGGCTGGGTCATCACAACCTTCAGGGAAGAGTGAAACCCAGGCCTGGTTCCAGCACTGCCTAGCAGGACCTCCCAGGACAAGAGAACTACTCTTCAAAGTTACAATGTTACATACACGTGGACCACCGAGTACCCGAGTACCCTTCCCGTGGCTGGTGCTTAAGTCAGGTATCTTACATTTGTTTCTGTTTAAGCAGCTATGTGGTCCAGCAGCCACCCTCCAGCTCCTACCCAAGGTCGAGGCCAACACTAGGAAAGCTGCCATCACCACTGTGAGGGTGCCTGACCGTGACCATTGCTTTAGAACAAATGGAAGCACTTGTTTACAAATTGTCCTTTGGAATTTGAGTTGCAAAAATTGGCATCAGGCCTCGCCTGCCAGGCCACCCGGATTGGAGGGTGATTTATTAAGATTGCTTTACCTGGGGCCGCTCTGGCCCATGCCTCGGAGTAATTCACACCGGGCTCATTTCGGATGCAGTCAAAGACCCCCGTATTTCACTATGACAATGTAATCACAGAGCCACATTAAAAAGTCATTATTGTTTAGAATCCAGCTTGGTTTGAAAAACACTTACTATAAAATTCAACAGCCTTTGTAAATTACCGAAAGGTTTACTCAAGAGCACTGGGCGCCATGATTTAGACACGGAACTTACCACTTTATTGATTCGGTGGGATTTTGTCGGTCCCTGCATTTATGGGAGATGATTAGTGAGTGATCAGAGTAATAAACTACCTCGTGTTGGTTCATAAATAATGATGAATTGAATCTGCGCCCTCAAATTTCCCATGCATGCCACTACCACCCCAGAGCCCGAGATGCACTTTCGGGATGGTTCTGCAGAGGTACCGAGAGCAGCCTAGGCAGAGAAAAGTAAGAGCTTGCATCCTGGCTTCTCTCAGGATGCCATGTCCTGCCCAGTGCCTCCCAGGAGAGCTGTGCTCTGGATGAACTTCCCAGCAGCCACATAGGGTGCTGAGGGATGCTCAAAGCAGAGCTCAAACAAGATTTTATGTTCTACCCCCTCATCCTGTCCAGAGACAGGATTCATGCGTGCACACTCCCTAAGTCATTTGTACATCATACATGCACAGACTAGGGAATTACTTCTGGTTGCCCTGAGAGGCTCAGGGCACAAAGCTGCAAGGGATAGGCTAAGGGCAAGGAGCTTGCCTGGCTACTAGAACCTGACACTCCTGCTCAGGAGCACTGGAGCTGGGCCATCCTGACACAACCTCCCAGTGCTGGGAGCAGAACATGATGTTGACCTGCCCATAAGTAGCAACAGAGCACAGCTTAGGAGTCCTGAGCTTGATGTGCCAGCTCATCCCCAGGACCAGAAGGAAACTTCTAGAAACAATTTCTACTTATTTCCCTCCTTGGAAGTTTCTGATGTACAAAGAGCATTGAGGGAACACAGAGGAAAAAAATGGCTCAATGTGTAATCCTATTTCCAGAGTCCCCACACACCATGACTCACAGGCCTCTCGGATGCACTCAGGGGAGTTCCAAGCAGAAACAGAGCTCAGAGAGCACATCACACTTAGCTAACCCCTCTATCAGGGCTTGTTACAGCCACACCCTCACGATTCTCCCAGGCCTCCTGCCCTGTACCCGCCCACACCCCACATCTCAGTCTTGCCAGGCCAGGCCCTGTCAGCAGCTCCAGAAATCAAGGCAGGCGGAGCAAACGCAGCGGTACCCCACAAGCACAGTTTAAGCGAAATAGAGACTGAATTTTGAGTTGAACTGTGTGACACAGAACTGCGTTACGCTGAGCTGAAAGTGGATTGAAGGAGAAAGGGACTGAGGGCTGAATGGAATTGAACTGGAAATGGGTTAACAGACTCGATTGTAATCTAAACACCAAGCAAGCAGGGCAGCGAGACGCTCTCAATGCCAAGATGCCTACACTCAGAGCAGAAAGGAGGCCAGACACCCTGCTTCCTGCCCTCTGGGCAGCGTTGCTGACGGGCCTGAAGATTGTGGATTGTCCGGCTATGGCAGCCACACATTGTGTGCTTGTCCTGAGAGTTCTCACAGCCAGTACTGCCTTTGTGTGTTGTTTGTCCCAAGAGTCATCTACATGGCACAAATGGCAGCCACTAGAGCTGAGGCTACTCAGGCCTTGCCCAGCAGGGAGCCCAGGAGAACTAGATGAAGAAACATAAGAGACTCCAGGACAGCTCTGGAGACCCACATCAGGCTGACACAAAAGCTGAATGCCCGTTGGGACCTGGGTCACAGCTGTGGCACAGGCTGGTGTAAACAAGCTGTCTTGGTTTCTATGTGCTTGGCCCAGGGAGTGGCACTATTAGGAGGTGTGGCCCCATTGGAGCAGGTGTGTCACTGTGGGCATGGGCTTAAGACCCTTACCCTAGCTGCCTCGAAGCAAGTCTTCCACTAGCAGCCTTCAGATGAAGATGTAGAACTCTCAGCTCCTCCTGCACCAAGCCTGCCTAGATGCTGCCATGTTCCCACCTTGATGATAATGGACTGAACCTCTTGTAAGTCAGAGTTAAATGTTGTCCTTTATAAGACTTGCCTTGGTCATTGTGTCTGTTCACAGCAGTATAACCCTAAGACACAAGCCCTCAGGCTCTTGAGATACAGTCAACTGGAACTGTACAGTGAGACCTCATCTCAAAACATCAGAGTAAAGAAACAAGATGGTGACAGTGGCTGAGTATGCAGGTGCTAGGGGAGAGGAAGATGTGTTTGTGGGGGTGGGGAACTGAGGAGGGTTACAGGTCAAAAGAGCAGTTGGGGGTCTGGAGCAACAGCTCAGTGCTTAAGAGCATTTGTTGTTCTTGCAGGGTTCAAGTCCTAGGTTCAATTCCCAGCATCCACCTGGTAGGTATCTCACAGCCTTATCTGTCACTCCACTTCCAGGAGATCTGACCTGATCTTCAGGCCTCTGTGAGCAATAGGTACAATAGGTACATTCAGGCAAGACATGCATTTACATCAAGTTAAAACAAAACAAATACCTCAGAGCAGTATTGTTCAGAGTGTGGCAGGGACTCAGCCCATTCCTGCTGGCTGAGAACTCTGAGCAAGCTCCATGCCCCAGCCCTCGGAGTAAAGACTTTAAAGCTGGGAAGAGCGATGAATGAGCAACACAGGGACACAGGGCCTCCGTCCTTTGATCTAAAGCAATCGAGTTCTGCTCTTGGCACTTTCAACCAATAGGACTGGTGTAATTTTTACAAGAAATAAGTTCTACCTAGGACTGTACCATTTCTGTGTCCTTTCACCACTGAGCTCAGCCTGAGAGTGAGTGTACCATCCCTTCCAGCCTTGACCTGGTGGTGGAGTAAGAGTTAGTTCCTGCATCGGGTCCTGAGAGACTTGCCACTCGGAACCTGCCTGGACCCACCACGGAGGCAGCTTTTCATGTGTTTCTTATTTTCTCCCCTTTTCATTGTTCTGAAGGAGGAAGCAGAAAGTTCATCCTGTCTGTACATGCTTTACACTTGGGACTAGAGAAATGGTTCAGCGGTTAAGAGCACTTGTTGCTCTTACAGAGGACGCAGGTTCAGTTCCCAGAACTCATGTGGCAGCTCACAACTACCTGTAACTCCATTTCCGGAGGATCCAACACCTTCTCAGGCCACCACAGGCATCAGGCACAGGCACACACACACACGGTGCACATATACACATAGTCAGAACACTTATACACATCAAATAAAATAAATAAATCTAACTGCCTTAAGCTAGCCTGGCCTGTCTGGGCTTCAGCTTCCCTAGACCTTGGTGTCTCCCTGGGCTCCACCATAAATCCAGGGCTGGCCCTTAGATTGACAGATGTGGTCTGTCCCGTCTCCAATGGACTTTACGAACCATATCCTACCTAGGGGTTCAGGAGACTCCTCCTTCACCTGGGCCCTCCTTCCTCTCCCCAAGTATGCCAAGTCCCGCCCCCACTGAAGCAGTCTTAAGCTCAGGGCTTCCTTCCTAATCTAGCATGGAGCTTCTTCCTGCTCTTGAATACAGCTCTGCTGCCCTGCTGCCTGGCCAGGCGCTCTCTCCTCGACTCACAGTCACCTCTTCCTGATGCTGCTCTGTGCTTCTTGCCGACCATCTGTCCCCCTCCATAATCACACTTGGCTCCAGAAAGAAGGGATCTCTTGAGTCCCCATGGCCAGACTCTCAGCAGGTATTCAATTATTATTTGTTGAGTGAATGAACGTCCTTGATGTTGTATTCCCAGTGTCCTTTGCACCCGCTCCTGAAATGGCTTATTTTTCTCTTCCCTTTCTATCCCAGTTCTGCAGGCTCATTTTTCATCCATTCTGCTATCTGAACATCTTTTGTTTTCTTATATTTCTTCTGTGTATTTTTCTTTAATTCAGAATCTACGTCCTTTGTCCTGGCATTTCATTATGGGACAGCACAAACATTTAGAACCCTTTGTATAGGATCACGTGTAATTTACCCCAGACTTAAAGCATGCTAGTATGTCACCCGATAATTGTTTTAAGGAGTGAGACATTAGAAATAAAATGAGCCGTGTTTTTTCCCTTTCTCTCCCACATTCTCTTCAGAGGCCTTTGCTGCGGTGCGCCACATAGCTGTAGCAAAGACTAGCACAGATGACATTCACCCTGTGCGTATATATTTTTTCTTCTTTCTTTCACAGTCAACATTCCATTTTATGTGATCTGACTCTGTGCAAGGCCAGGTGCTGGCACCTTTGTCACCATCATTTGCTTGAGCGAGATATGCTATGGTCAATTGCTCTTTCCATGCAGAGCTGAGTGGCAGCTGTGGACAACATCTTTCTGCCTGAGGGACTCAATGTTCCCATGCTTCTCTGGGCACATTCCTGGATGTCACTTTGTAGAATGTCTGGAAGGGAGAAGGACAAGCCCAGCTCCAGCTTTGTTAGGAGAGAGACACCACATTGCTTTTTCTCAAGGTTGGACAGCAAACATTCCTTTCAGAGTGACTGAGAGCTAACCCACCCATTACCACCAAGGTCACTGTGGGGTCCTCCATCTCCCTGAGCCTGATGATTGCTGTTGTAGTAACTGCACTTCTCTGGTTGATAGAGAGAGGGCGCTCTTCCCATTACCTGGCCATTGGGTTTTATCATCTATTAATGGCAGGATCCTATCGTGTGTCTACTTTTCCATTGTTGCATTATTTGTGTTATCCACTTGTGTGTGCTCTTTATGTGCTCCATCTACTGTGCGGCAGTTAAATTTTAACTGTCTGTTGCCTTGAGAGAGGAGAGTATTAGCCATAACATAGTCAAGCTGGCTGTGTCTTGCTGTTCTGTATCTTGACATAATTCCCATTTCGCCAGAGTGCCATCTAAATGCTTTTAACACTTTGCGTTTCAAAGGTGGGACTTTGACCCATCTGGACTTGCTTCTCTGCCAGTTCCAATAACTGTGTGGATCATTTTACCATGCGACTAGAGCAGCAAGCAGCTATTCCACTGAGCCCTGCATACAGGGAGGAGCCTGGATCCACACTGAGCGCCCACCCAGTGCAGCTGGGCCTCTGCACTGTGCTGTCGGCCTTCGATCCTCGGAGTCCCCTCAGGGAGCCCTGGCCATGGGGTGGAGCACAGCTGTCTCTTTCAGCTTCTCTCCAAGTTTTATTGGGTCCCTGGATAGTCCAGGTGAAGTTGCCAGCCTCCTGAGAAGGTTCCACAGGAAATTGCTAGGATTTAAAGTGAAATTATATTTAAGTTATGTATCAATGTACACATAAAGTTGAACTTTTCTATTTGTGGTGTAACTGTCCAGCTGGTGCGACCTCCTCAACAGGCTGACAGAAAAGTTTATTTCCTCATTGAGATGTCCCACCCTTTTGTGCTCTTTGCTCCTAAATATCCAGAGGATTCTTCCTAGAAGGGGGATGGCAATCTTTGTCTTTATGTTCCCTAATTAGTGTTGACTAGAGAATATCAATGTGATGGTTAATACCTCCCTGAACCAAAACCTAGCCATTCTATTGTAAAGTTTCATAGGATGGTTTTACACAAGAATTGTTCAACCCCCGAATGACAAACTGCACCTCTTCTTTTCTGATCTTTTCTCCTCTCTCTATCTGGTGACCTTGACTCAGACTGTAGTGAGACCAGGACATTAGAGCTGTCGACTCTGCCTGCAATGGTCTCGCACCTCAGCCCGAGGCTGGGTGCAGGTGCTGCCGTGTCCTGTGCTAGGCCAGAGTAGCTCTATATATGAGCAGGTCTAAGAAGGACATTCCTCTCAGCACCAGGGCTGCAGAAGGAAGTTGATTCCACCTGCAGCCTCGCCTGGAATCTGTGCATGGATTTACAGTGAGGGCAGGGTCCTCCTAGAAGACTGATTCTAGAACATTTCCCACTCCTCACTCGAATGTGGCCAGCCAGGCTGACTGGCTGCTGGTTTTGGATGTGACCTACACCCAGTTTAGTGGACAAACTGCCTTAGGCAAGAGTGGAGCCACCACCACATATAAATTGCTGGAGACTCTCCCACACCAGAAATTTCCATCAAAAATAGCCACCAGGGCACAAGATGGCTCAGTGAGTGTCTTAGTCAGGGTTTTTATGTCTGCACAAACATCATGACCATGAAGCAAATTGAGGAGGAAAGGGTTTATTCAGCTTACTTCTACATGACTGTTGATCATGAGAGGAAGTCAGGACTGGAACTCAAGCAGGTCAGGAAGTAGGAGCTGACGCAGAGGCCATGGAGAGATGTTCCTTGCTGGCTTGCTTCCCCTGGCTTGCTCAGCCTGCTGGCTTATAGAACCTAAGACTTCCAGCCCAGAGATGGCACCACCCACAAGGGGCTCTACCCCCTTGATCACTAATTGAGAAAATGCCCCACAGCTGGGTCTCATGGAGGCACTTCCCCAACTGAAGCTCCCTTCTCTGTGATAACTGCAGCCTGGGTCAAGTTGACACACAAAACCAGCACAGTGAGGGTACTTGCTTCCAAGTCTGACAGTTTGAGTTGGATCCCTGGCACCCATGTGATGGAAGAAAAGAAGTGATTCCTGCAAGTTACCTTCTGACCTCCGTGTCCTGGCCGGGTCTGTGTGTCCACTTCACACAACTGCAGTTATCGCAGAGGAAGGCGCCTCCCTTGAGGAAGTGCCTCCATGAGATCCAGCTGTGGGGCATTTTCTCAGTGATCAAGGGTGGGAGGGCCCATTGTGGGTGGTGCCATCCCTGGGCTGGTAGTCCTGGGTTCTATAAGAAAGCAAGCTGAGCAAGCCAGGGGAAGCAAGCCAGTAAGGAACATCCCTCCATGGCCTCTGCATCAGCTCCTGCCTCCAAGTGTGAGTTCCAGTCCTGACTTCCTTTAGTGATGAACAGCCATGTAAAAGTGTACGTTGAATAAACCCTTTCCTCCACACCTTGTTTCTTGGTGATGATGCTTTGTGCAGGAATAGAAACCCTGACTAAGACAGTCTCCATATACACATCATGGTATACATGCACTTACAAATATACATGTACACACACACACACATACAGACACACATACACACACTTACAAACATACATGTACACACACACTCATACCTATAAGCATGCATGCACATACATACACTTACACACACGCATACATGGGCACACACACCCCTACAAGCATACAGAATGAATGAATGAATAAATGAATAAATAAATAAATAAATAAATGTGATTTTAAAAAGTTTAAAAATAACAACAACCAATAACCCAGGAATCAGGGAACTGACTCAGGACAAAGTTTGATGCTTGTGCCTGCTGGGCTCAGAGTTAAGTGGGGACATGGCTGAAGGGGGCCCTGCTGCATGGGCAGGTTGAAAGGCCAGCTGGAAGAAAAGAAAGGTTCACGGAGCTAGGCTCAAGGCTACTTACAGTGTTATGACAGTTGCTTTTCTCTGGGCATCTCTGGCTTCTCCTTGACACCAGGAGTCAGTGATGAGACCAGAAACACTGAATGTGTCTCCAGTCTCTCTTTCAGCTGTTTGGGGGGCTTGGTGGTTCCTGACAGTTTCCTGCTATGAGAGAGAAAGGTTGTTGGTTTCTGTCACCTTGAAAAGGATTTGTAGCTCTTAGAACAGAACTGGCTATCCTGTGAAGGAAGTGAGACGCATTCGCTTCTGGAGAATGTTAGAGGCTGATGGCATGGGCCTTGACATGCTCGTGCC